>JBBPDA010000132.1:8925994-8968151 GCA_037974385.1 Arnoldichthys spilopterus | reverse complement strand
TTGTTGTTGTTGTTGTTGTTGTTGTTGTTGTTGTTGTTGTTATTATTATTATTATTATTATTATTATTATTATTGTTCTTGTGGTTGTTGATCTTTGATTTAAGGGGAACTTATTTTTTCAAAATACCTGCGTAGCTCTCTTAGATGTCAGAAAAGGCATTTGGCCATAAATTTGAGTATTCACACAGAATTTTATGTAATTTCCTTCAGTAAAGAAGGTTTTAGGGGCGTTACATTTTCAACATGTCTGATTCCACCATCGTTAATACTTCCAATTTGGAAAGTTTCTCCAGTGTGGTGAATTTTACATCAAACCAGTTCTAATCTTAACAGCTTGGAAATTTTGTCATTTTTTTAATTTAAATTTGTAGGATACAGACATTTGTATAGTTTTTATAACTAAAACTATTCCGGGCAGCTTTAAATATTGGTAAACATTTTTAAACATCATTTTAAAATGTTTTAGATTAAAAATATATATATTTGTGGTTCTCAGACTTGGGGCCATGACCACAGGAGGGCTAAGTTGCCTTCAGAAGAATAAATCAGAAGAATGTTTGCTCAGTAATTTGAAATTTTGACGATTTACCATCCAGTGCTCACTTAACGAGTTATCTGTGATGTCATCAAACTGCACCATGTCTGTAGTATCTGAAGGTCCATGACAGTTGCAGAGAAAAATAGCGAAATGCACAAGGTTGTGGTTGGTGGTTAGAGCAGAAGTTTGAAAGTTTGCCCATTCACACACTCTCGTTTCTCTATTCTTTCTTTCACATAAGCTTTTGCAGTGTCCAGCGCTACAGAACAGTAGTGTGAGTGTTTAGTGTTAATCTTGACAAAATGACAGAAAACCATGAATATAAGATGCCATATGGCACATGCCAGCGTCTCTTCCATCAAAGTTTACATCACTGCTGAAGACATCGGGCTTCTTATGTGTGAATTTCATTTGCGAAGGAAAGCTGCAGATATGTCCAGCAGACGACTCTCTAACTGTCATTTTTCTGTCAGTTATAAGCCATTTCAAGCATGTGTCACTCATGGCAACCTGAGGCAGGTATTATGTCATATTAATGTCTACTCAAACTGTCCCTTCCCTCTGCAGTGCTCTGATATTTCAAACTGCCCACAGGGGAAGAACTTATGTGAAATTCTGCATACGTACATTTGCATATTTGAAAAAGCTGTCAGGGCAGCTGTCAGCCACTACAGCCTAACAGAGGTACCGCTCTCAGAGGTATCGCATTTGTGTTCTCTGTGACATGACCTACATTGCTGTTCAGTTTAAACCCTTTCCAGCAAGCTATTTGTTTCTGAATTAGAAATGTAGACAGGGATAGTCCTCGAGTCATCACACTGCAGCAACTCCAGCTCACACTCACTCTCAGAAATGGTGAGAATGCATCTTGCATCCTGAAGTTGCCTTCCAGTGCTTTGGTCCTTGTGAACACACTCAAGCACCACAACGAAATGTGACCTTTGCATTTAACCCATCACACGTGGAGACGTGGAGCAGCAGGCAGCTATCAACAGCGCCCGGGGAGCGTACCTTGCTCAAGGGTACCTCAGTGGTGGACATGGGCATGGTCCTAACCACTAGGCCTCCACTGCCTACAGTGGGTGACCACCACTGCTAATGATTTTACAAGGTCTGTAAGATCAGTGAGAATTCTTACGTAATGTTTGAATGCACAAATGGTTCTTTAAATGGTTAAATGGCTCCATTCAATGACGGAACATCTCTTGTAAAGGCTTTGTGATGATTAAAGGTTTTCGCTGTAGTTACAAGTCAATGAGCTTTTTTGTCAGTATTATGTAGAACCATTTTTGCTATGACTGGGGTGTTTACTGTGACAATGCATTACAATTTCTGAGTTTATCTCGGGTGCTGTCAGTGTTGTCAGTATAGAGCCTGTAAACATAGCTGCTTCATTGTCAGTCCATTATGCCTTTGAACTTATTTCATATTTACCAGCTATTCATTATTACTAGCTGTTTGATTTTTCCTCTTTTTTTCCTTAAAGAAAAACAGTTCTTTCTTCTTATTCTTAGGCAGTTCTTGAATAAGCTAAGGAAATAGTTTGGCATGCCATCAAATTCATTGCATCTAAATGTTAACAGCCAAGACATATTTTTTGAGTCCAAATGTAGTTTTTTAATTGGTGCTATAAGTCTATAAGAAGGTGTTTTGGGAATGTTTCTTTGGAAAATATTTGGGTGACTATGAATATCTACTGTTTTTTAGTAACATAAGGCCAAGCAAGTTTATTTATATAGCACATTATCATATACAGAGGTCATTCAGTTTGCTTTACTGATAAATAATGAGCTTAAAAAAGCAATAAAATGAGGAATAAAATCAGATTACAGGAAATGTAAGTAAAATTTTAAATAACTAAAAAGTGCAATTAGATTTAAAATAAATTAAGACAATTAAATGTGCATGATAAAAGAACATAAAGTTTGAGCCTCTGTTTATTTAAAGACTTTGGCAAATGAGGCAGTTTTTATTTATTTAACATTTTTTTTGCCTCATAGCATTCAGCACTGAACTAAAGAAGAAAAATGTGGACACCAAATATGTCTTGGCTGTTTGACTATACTAAAGTAAGTGAAAAGATTTGCTTTCTTGACAAAAGTTTAATCCAAAGTATGGAATGCAACAGACAGGAGACAGACGTCTGGTATGTGAGACAAGATGTTTACTGACCTTCAGCACTAAGCTCCTTATTATTTTTTTATTTCTGAGTGTACCCATACCATTTTCTTTCTGCACCACCTCACCTTAGACACCTTAATATAGGCCACATTGCAGCTATACCTGCAGCTATAACACAACTGCGTGCCACAGTTTCCTGTCCTACCTTTGTTGTTATTTGCTTTGTTACTGTATGTCCTGGACAGCTACACTAACCTTATTACACTGGGTAATGTAAAACCCTCCCAGCTGTCAAAGAGAGCATCTATAAATACCCCGTCTGCTGGATTCTCTGCTGAGAGATAAGATAATTTACCACTTAAAGCCTGGGCCCCCACAACAACATCCCTGGCCAGCTCAGTGATTAATGGCATGGTCAAATATAGCCAGGCTATTAATCTCATGTAAAGAAGGGGCCCAAGAACAAGGTGTTGTGGGAAATAGAGTCATGGAGGGAGGAACCAAAGGTGGGTGGGACTTAGGGAGCGTTAACAAATGAATACTGTACTCTGATCAGAGAGAGCGAGAGGAATGCCAGCTGCAAACCAACTGCCGGGTCATGTTCTCTCCTTGGACTGCAGTATTAGCATGTGGCAGGTGTTCCACATCGATAGGGCTCCAAGGTCATGAGCAGGTGGCACACGGTGGTAGGTAAAGCAAGCAAAACCTGGCCTCCCTCACATCCAGGATGAGTATACATACAATAGTGTCCAAAAATATTTGAACAACGTCAAAGCTGAACTTAAATAGCAAACATGACCTCAAAGGAAAAACTATTTTTAAAATAGTGAAAGTGAAGTTAAAGTGACTTATTTGTCATTGTGAACACACCCCATTATACAAAGTGCACCAGAAGGAAATGTGACCTCTGCATTTAACCCATCCACACGAGGAGCAGCAGGCAGCTATCAACAGCGCCTGGGAAGCAGTGAACTGGGACAGTGCTTTGCTCAAGGGTACCTCAGTGGTTCCTGGGATGGACTTTAACGTCGATCACAAGGGCAAGTCCCTAATCACTAGATTACAACTGGCCAGACATGTTGACTGGTATTTGCCTCTAAATCAGGATGAATTCTATAGTTGTCAGCTCTGGTTCTGATTTATTCTGCCAAACGATTGGATGGTGCTTCACTTACTGCAACAGCTCCTAGGATTTTTTAAGGCAAATAAGTGGAATGTTCAGGTATGGTCAAGTCAGTGACCAGACCTCCATCCGGTCAAGCATGTCTTTTAAAGTGAAAATGAAAGTGACTTATTTGTCATTGTGAACACACTCAATCACAAAAAGTGTACCACAACTTCATTTAACCCATCGCATGTGGAGCAGTGGGCAGTTATCACCAGCACCCAGGGACCAGTGTAGTGGGACAGTAGCTTGTTCAAGGGTACCTCAGTGGTACCTAGACTGGGAATCTGTGACCTTCTGTTCACAAGGGTAAGATCCTAACCACAAGGCCATCACCACCCTAAGTGGATAAATACACACATGAAATAAAGGCTTCGAAACATCGGGTTGACGGTAAAAGCTAAGTGCTAGGCCTTAATTGTTGGTATAGAACCTTTACATTTTGTAATATATTTCTAAAACACATGTATAATTAAAATGGTTCCATAACGATTGTCCTGTGCACTAGGGTATTGTTTCTCACCCCTGGTCATGAAAAGCCTTTTGTCCTGCATATTTTCACATTCAACTCGAAAAAGTTGGCTGTTTAGTTAGACCAGGTGTGTTGGGAGCATGGAAAGCTCTAAACTGTGCAAAGCAAGTGAGGACCAAGCACTGCACTAATGTAACAGGAAAACACTGAATTGTTGTAGGAATTTACAGTGAATTTTGAAAAAGGTTTTCACACTTGCACATCTCGCTGGCAATAATGTTTTCTTAAGAGCCAGAAGAATCCATTAAAAGGCTCATGATAAATCCAAAATTGGTTCTTCTCCCTTTCGGGCACCTTTATTTTAAAGAGCATTGGCGTTGTTCAACACACTTCGACATTTGTTATCTGTAGCCTTGCTATATTTTGTCCTTGGGCAGCTTCTCACTTTACAAATGGTCAGAATGTACCTACTGTAAAACAAAAACTGTTTTACAATTATATGCTTCAGAACCACGACTGCAAGCCTCCATCAACCACTGAAATATCATCCTCATTACACATTCATGTACTCGTGCCCCAAAGCCGCTGTGTATTAAATCACCACATACCTGTGAGCATCACAAACAGAAGCGTTGCATCAGTATTGCTCTGTAGTTTGGAATCAGTTTCCTACTATAGAGGAAGCTATAAGGTTGTACAATCTAATAAAACATCCTTCAAACCTTGCTCTGCATTAAGCCTAGGTTCAATCCCCTGAGCTGTGTTCAGAATCAACCATGTGCATTCGTTTCATGAATGCAGCCCTGACTCACTCAACCTTTTCCTGCCAATAATCTCTCTCAAAATGTACTGTTGTATTGAACATGGCCTTATACAAAAACTCTTCCTGCAGCATAAGTAGCACTGGGTCTGTAAAAGAACCATTTCTATACCAGAATCCCAATCTGGCAGTTTTAAATGGGAAACTTAACCTAGCAACACAAACGCTTAATGTATGAAATGCCAACACATACGTTAGACCAATCAGAGGCAACTAAACATCCACATGAAGCGTCCACCCACGCTGAGCAATGTCAATGCAAGCACAACTAACTAGCTTGCTTTCTGACACACTACATCCAGCATTCACTCCTCAAGCCTCAAAAAACTGAATCTTGGAAAAAAAAAAAAAAAAAAAAAAAAAAAAACACCATCTTAAATTATGAAAAAAATTCTAGTTATATTATATAGAAAATTATATTGAAAACCATCTTAAATTATAAAAATGAAAAAATTTCATTTTGATTGTAGTCAGAATATTGGTCCAAAAATTGCAATTAGATATATTCTCAAAATCTGTAAGTAGAACTATGGGGTATACAAAATAATGGAAACACCATTAGAAATATTCATACTCATTGGCCTTTATATCCAGTTCACCTATCATACACTTATCGTAGGCAGTGGTGGCCTAGTGGTTAGGAAAGTGCCCTTGGGACCTTAAGGTCACAAGTTCTGGCCCAGGCACCACTGAGGTACCCTTGAGCAAGGTACCATTCTGCTGAGGTAAAATTTCATTGTGGTGCCTGAGTGTGTTCACAATGACAAACTGGGACAGTACCTTTAACGTCACCAAGGTGGTCCCCTCATCTTCAGTGCATTTGGTTAAAAAAGTTGCACTGAATCCATACACCATGTCTTACATCCAGGCTTTTCAAATTTAAAGGTACAAATTCTACCTTTCCTCTGGGAACACCTTATTTAGGGTACACAACTGGGCCTTGGGACTATTGTTGTCCTTCTATAGGCACATTTACACTGCTTGTACCTCGATTAACAAAAATGTACAGCACCCATTTTCTCTAATAGTGCATTGGTGCACTTGGTAGGCTTACAGTTACAGTCAGTAGCCCACTCACGAACACTCACGGCATATTATCTGGGTGGTGAACCATTCCAGATACTGACATTGACACACTGACATTACAGTGGCAGACAAAGCAGCATTGCAGGAATTTGAGTAGATTTACAGGTAAAGAGTGAACCGTGGTCAGTGGCCCCAGCTGGCGGGATCATTTTGGCTGAATTTGGATTCTGTATCTAGCACTGACATTTGTGAGGTTTGTGATAACTCCAGCAGCACAGCTGTGCCTAATCCATTTGTACCGGTGTTGAGAATGACCCATCATGCAAATAATATCTAGTCATTGGTTTTATGCCAGTGCTTTTCCTTGCAAAATGGCAAAGGAGAAGCAGATACATTTTGCAACTACAGCTACAGACGGGCAAAGAAGAAAGATACTGTTTGTTTGGCTTATACCAGTTGTGGACAATTGTGTAAATTAAAGCCTAAATTCTAAAAATTTGGTAGGGTTAGCTGCTGGGGTGTCAAGGAGACATCCCTGTTCACTGCCCCGTTAACAGGAGATGCTCTGGGCTAAGGCACGAAACATCTAGGAGCAGTGGTCCCGAGCTAATGACCCTGAAGCTAACAAACAAGGCACTGGCGGAGCAGGAAAACATCTACATGTATAAATAATAATTTAAAAAAAACCCTGAGATGGCCATTTTTATGGCTTTATGTGCCAAAATTTCTTTTTACATGACCATGTTTAGACCTTTTTTACCCCTGAGAATTAAATAGGCTATTTTAGTATTGTTATTGAACTATTTTCAGATTGGCTGCCCTGAATTGTTCCTCATTAAAAAAAAAAAAACTTCAACATGCACAAATGTCTTATGTCAAATTAGGCTTATATATGCAGATGCATTGAGTTTTTGTGACTAAAAACAACTAATCGTGCTGTTTTTTGCAGTTTAGTTCCCGTAAATGGCCTAGAGAGTGCATAGTACAGTTAAACTGTAACAGCATTTACGTATTACAAAATGTTTCAAAAAGAAGCAAAACAAAATCAGTTTTTATTCATTCAGTTTTCCATATATGTCCTCTCTTCCTCAATCTCTGCGAGACTACGCTTCATACCCCAGTTTTAAATTGGAGCTAAAAACCTTTCTCTTCTTTTCCATGACTTTTCTCGCCCTCTTTGTCTTCCTAAGGGATTTATTTTCTCTCTATGTAAAGTGTCCTTGAGAAAGAAGCTATAGAGGATTAACCTATTATTATTATTATTATTATTATTATTATTATTATTATTATTATCCAAACCGTTTCTTACATTTCAGGTCACGGGAAAGCTGGAGCCAATCCAGGCAGACTACAAGCAGGGTTCACCCAGGACAGGAGGCCAACCCATCATAGGGCAACACAGAGACAAAACCATTTACACACACGTACACCAATTTGCAGTATCCAATCAACCAAATGTTATTATTATTATTACTGTTATTCTTTAAACAACATTTTCCCAAGGAAAAACGCATAAATACACCTTTTCATACCTGACATCAGAGCAACTGCGAAACATAACTGCACTGAAATATAGTACAATAAAGTGAATTAACTAAAGGTACTAAAGACCCTCGAGGAGACCACCCCACGGACAGTTTAGTACCTTTTTTCTGAAAGTGAATGTGGTAGGTCTACCTAATTAAATGGCCAATGACTAAGCATATTTCATGCGGTGTTTCCATTAGTTTGCACACCCTCTGTAATTTACGAAACAGCTTATAAATGAGGCAGCCAACCAAAACCCATTTACATATATCAGGCTATTTAATTCTACAGGATAAAGAGAGGTTGGGCAATGATCACGTAACAATGAATTATAAATGTTTGGTACATAAACCCACAGAACGTCATAAGCAGACCTAAAAAAAAATGCAAGATATAGGACCTAACCAACATACAAAGTATTCAACACACATTGCTTATATTTCCATGACGTACTAGACACTTACTGTACTGTACTATACAATTTTGCACCACAATACAGTTCAGTTGCTGAACAAAAGAGTACACAACCCTACCATAGGCCAGAACTCCTGTTGTGTTTTGCCACACACAGCTGTCTGACCCTATTACCATGGCTCACACCCCGCTGTAAAAACTACGTGCTGAACAGATGCTGGGAAAAAGTCAGCAGACTGCGAAGAAACGGTGTTGTGACTTCAAAGCGTCTAAACAGTGGCTTTGCTCAGGCGGGCTCGGTTTCAGCTTTAGAAATCAAGGCCAGGTGGCAGAGCTACTGCTTCGGTTTATTCCTGTACCTTCTCCTGTACGAGAGGATCCATATGCTCCCATATAATTACTTTGCAGCTATTTTCATGTGGCACTAATTGCAGTATAGATTTAGCTCCAGTGTTCAAAGCGCATGGACCCCTACATGCCATGAACACAACATGCTGCTATAATGACATCAGCATGGGTCTGAGGGTTTATACTGGCTCACTAAAGCGAAACGGCACCAGAAGCTCAGTTACACTGATTACATTAATTTTACCACTTTGTTGCAATGCAGAGTGGCCCAAAGCACCTATGTTGTGGTAAAAGAACAGCCTCATTGATTAAACAAAGCAACAAAAAGTGCAGGCCCTGTCTCTGGGAGGTTCTGAGCGTGATCTTCAGTAGTGGCACAGCCATCCATGGCCAGGAGTCCTAGAGAATGAGACTGACTTTGCTCTCTCTGGGTGGGTAGGAAGGTAGCATAGGGGTTAGGAACTTGCCCCTGGGATAGGAGGGATACAGGTTCACCACTTGAACCATAAAGAGGCCACTGAGGTAACCTTAAACAAGAAACCATCATGCTACACTGCTCCCTGGTTTCTGATGATATCTGCCTGTTGCACCATGTGTAGGGTGGATTAAATGCAGGCGTCACATTTCGTTGTGGTAAGGTGTGTTCACCATGACAAATATTCACTTTCACTTGGCTTGGATGTTCTTCTCACTGTTCCACATGCTTCAGCAGAGGCATCGCTTTGTATTTCTAACTTTCAACACGGTCACATAATTGCACTCTTAAGTTTGAACCCACAGGTCTTTTAGACAAAAGCAAGCCAACCCTTCTCTAACTCCACACTATCAAAGTATGATGGGGTGTGTTCACAATGACAAATAGTCACTAGTTATAATATAAAACTGAATAGAAATCATGTATGGAAACACCTACAGTGGCTTGCTATCTATTATTTATGGTGAAAGTGACTATTTGTCATTGTGAACACACTCAAGCACCACAACGAAATGTGACCTCTGCATTTAACCCATCACACATGCACACGTGGAGCGGTAGGCAGCGGGACAGCACCTTGCTTAAGGGTACCTCTGTGTTGCCTGGGCTGGGACTTGAACCTGCGACCTTCTGTTCACAAAGGCAATGTCCAAACCACTAGGCCACCACTGCCCAACTTGTATCCCTTTGTCATTACACCTTAATACTCTAAAAGCTATGTGCTGTTGAAGAAACTTCAAAACAACAAGCCATTAATCAGCAAAGAGAATAAACAACGTAAAAAGTGACAGCACATCACAGACAAAGCAATTTGGCGCTTCGGTTACTTTAAATCACGATTTCTCCTCCAACATCTACACGGCTAACCGTGACTACAACAACTGCCCGCATTTCTACAGCTGACTGCTTTAACGAAGGAAGAAGCACCAGCAATTACAGCATATGATAGCTGCACTGATGTTAGAGCCGCAAAAAAAGTCTAAGAGGGACTTGAAGAACAAATCAAGTTGACCTGAACATGGTGCTATTAGCTTCTCCATCACAGGTCGAGTCCAGGCAGGGTTAAATTCCTTCTTCACCTTCTATGACACGTGCCGTGCCCTCGGTGCGTGAATCGAGGTGAAAATAATGACTTCATGTCGTCGAGACCTGGCTGCAAACTCCCCCCCCCATGCTTTTGTGTACGTCTGACTCACCCTCTCAGACATACACACAGAGGCACATGCGCTCAGGATTTACAACCCCTGCAGCCATGCCGGTGTGAAAGCAGCTTAGCATCATTTGTATGCAGCCCCTTGCTCGCCAGGTAAGGAATGACAAGCAGCGCAGGCCATGGTGTCACAATTCCGCTCAGCTGGGGCGCCTTGCTGACGTCAGGCCTTCACACTCACGCGCACATACAAGCCCAATCTCATCTACAGATGAGCCCGCTCCCGTCTAATGAGCCTGGCCCTCGTCTCCCAGGACACTATATCATCTTTAGTTCCTCTGGCTCCATGCGAGCTGCAGGTAACAGTGAAATGCCTCCATCCTGCATCAGTGCAGCTATGCCTTATAAATCCATATAGTCAGCGCATTTCAGAACTTTTGAGCGTGTGCACTTTGGAGATGGAAGACCAAACCTAGCGTTGGTTCAAATACCAGTTTTACAGATTAGCTGTGGCATACATAACATGCAACATGCTTAACATGCAACCTTTTGTTGACAAAGGCACCAGGAGTGGGATGGTTGAGATCTTGTCTATGGCACCAGAATGGCCAGAAGCACAGCTGTTTTTAAAATCCTCTATAGCAGCATTTCCCAATCCTGGTCCTGGAAGCCTAGTCATTTTTAGGGCAATGTCCTAACCACTAGGCCACCATTTCCCATCACAAGTGACTCTATGTCATTGTGAACCCACTCAATCATACCATAACAAACTATGACTCCACCTTTAACCCATCACATGTGGAGCAGTGGGCACCTATCAACAGGGCCCAGGGAGCAGTGTAGTTGGACCGTACCTTGCTCAAGAATACCTCAGTGGTCCTTGGGCCGGGATTTGAACCTGTGACCTTCTGTTCATAAAGGCAAGGTCCTAACCACTAGGCCACCACTGCCCACAGGGCATAGGTGTGCTGGTGTTGCAGGATAACAGGGCTTATTAAGAAAAACCAAACACTAAGAACTAAACATGAGAAACATGAGTAGGAGTCACAGTAGTGAAATAATAGTCATACTACAGTTTGCACATGGATGGAGACAAAGAACGAGGGACAGGTGAGCTAGATACGAGAGGACAGGGCAAAGGGCTTAGACGTGAACATAAACACCACACATGAGGAAAAACACATCAGATCGACCTGCCACAGGGAATTTGATAGATCAGGTGAGTTGGGGGCGGAGAAAACCCCAACGCGCAGTGCAGTGAGCCACCAGGAGCAAGATTGGGAAACACTGTTCTACTGGACTCTAATATGTGCTTTAAACAAGACTTTGGGGAAAGAAAAACTCATTTATTACAGTAAGGCAAATATGTTAAAAATGATTTCTCTAAAAAGGGGATAGGTAAAAAAACTAAACAATGAAAACATTTTTGCTCTTAATGTTTTTTTTTAAAAAAGCTGTGTCAAAATGAACAGACCAATAGAAACTGTTTAAAATGACGTGTTACATTAATTTCCATTGAAAGCTGAGTATTTTCTTTCTTCTGTAAAGTAACTTTTTTGGAGATACAAGGTTTGGTTCTGACAGTGACAATATTAGAGGACATTTGATGTCTTGGATCTAAATGATAGAAATATTAAAATGGCTTATCACGGAGAACAATCTGCTAGAACTTCAGCCAGAATTACAGCCAACAGGCCACACTCTGCAATCAGTTGTTTCCTTTGCAAAACTATCTATAAGTAATTGCTTTTCTGGTCCAGCTATTTGGAAGAGGACAAACAGACCCATCCCTCTAGTATGCAGATAATGAGCAAATGTCCTCATGGTAATGAAATGGAAAAGGCTGTGTGGGGTGGGTGTGGGGTTACTGGGGTGTTCTGTTTCTGATACTTTTACTTTTAACTGAGCCATTAATACAATTTTGCCCCTACAGCCTAAGACAACGCCACCCCTTCCCAAAGCCAAAAATAATTTTTCATTTCTTTTGAAAGGGATGAAAAATGGATGATCGTTTAGCAGTAGAAACGCTAGAGTCTAGATTGCCTACAGCTACCAAACAGGTATTACAAAACAGAGCCATTACAGGAACATCAGCCTGCAAATGGATTTGAAATGGAGCTGAAAGTGATACATATGCAAGGTTACTTGCCTTAGAGGGAGTTATGGAGAGGGGAATATTCACACAAAAAAAGGCCAAGCAAAGAGGGTGCAGAGGATAGCATTAAGATCTCTATATATAGATATATCTATATATCTATATATATATATATAAGTAAGTGTGTATGCATTCTCTTTAGAAAGACCCAGACTATTCAATGACCAGAGATCATTAACTTTCACACAATTAGTTGCGTATTAAAAGTCACATTCAGTGTAATTATTATGCGACTTGACAGGTACATGAATCATTGGACTGCTCTGCTAGTTAACCATGTTAGCAGCTTGTCAAGAGAGTGTATAAGGATAATGTAGCTATGCAGATGATGAAACAGTGGGTGTGTTGATTGGCTATTCCAGGGTAGATATTTCCAAATGAGTTGCAAGGCATTTTATATTAGGCAAATGAAAGGTCATTTTTCAAGTTTCAACCAACAAAAATTGCTAAGTTTTACCATGTGAAGCCAAAACTTTTTTTTTAAACTAAACTTTAGCCAAAAACTCCAGTGTGGCAATACACAATTAAAAACTAGTCAAGATCACTTCACGTCTTGACTCACACAGCAGTTACTATTAGTTTCTACTTGCAACACTTACTTTATAGTTATTGTTTAAAAATATAATTTCATTAGTATGTACTTATATAATTAATCACACATTTTTGCGTCCTGCAGATTTTCTTCTTTTTGTTTAAGTGTTCAGAATATAAAGATGCCTTTTCTTGAAGAAAATACAAGACATTGTGCATGACAAAAACACTTTTTTTTGTTTTATTTACTAGCACAAATTTGATTTTGACCACACGTTTAGAATCTGCACTTTCAGCAGAATTTTTCTGCTAAATTTTACAAGCTACAAGTGACAAATAATAGCATATGCTTAGGGCTGTCACAAATCATTTATTATAATTGATTACTCTGTTTAAAACCTGAATTGATTCAAATGTACGTTCTCAGGGAATGAGCTTAGTTGTTAGTTTGCAGTCTGAATGATAAACATTGTCTCTACAGATTGTGATTAAGCCATTTTCATTAGTCTGGACAGTCTCCACAAGAGGGAGTAATTAGCACTCATGTTACAATTGTGTGTCTTATTGAAAATGTAATTTATATGAAAATGTATTTATATTATGTATTATATATATTTATATTATAATCATGAACTAATGCATTTCATGTATGTAATCACTTAATTAATCAATCAGCAAAATGATTTTTAATTACTCAAGTATTAATTATATGCCAGCACCCTAATAAAACGGCATTATTACAGGAAATAACTTCTAAGGGCAAGAACCCCTGCTGAAATAGCCAAACCAAGGCTTTGTTTAAAATAGATTAATAGAGATCAAACAGTCTACACTATACAGAATGCCATGTCACAGAGGATGTTTAATTTCTTGTTTCATTGTTGCCATTCAAAAGCTAAAGTCTGCTTATTGCATTTGTTGCTGCTGCTGTATCAAAACACTGAAGTAAACTCAAAAGCAATCTAGTGCTATATGCAACCAACCTTTAGTGACATTTTAGAAAATACTACAAGAGCTTTACCTTTTCTGCAGACTGAGCTGTTCCGAAGAATATAGGAATGAAGGCCAGCCATACGATGCAGGTGGTGTACATGGTGAAGCCAATGGGCTTGGCCTCGTTGAAGTTCTCAGGAACTCCTCGTGTCTTGATGGCATAAACCGTACATGTAACCATGAGCAGAATGCTATATCCCAGCGAACAAATGATCTGTAGGTCCGTGATGTCACACTTGAGCACCCCCCTTGCCTTTTCTGGGTTAATGGTCTTCTGCTCATCGTAATCAATGATGGTGTTTGGTGGGTCCACCCCGAACCATATGAAGACCCCTAGAAGTTGGACAGAAATGAGGCTGGACGTTATGGCTAGTTGTGAGGTGGGGCTTATCAGTCTGGGCGGGGTCACCGACTTCTTTCCCTCCTCGAAAATTCGATAAATTCGATTGGTCTTGGTTAGCAAGGCGGCGTAGCTAATGCACATGCCTAACCCGAGGAAGATGCGTCTGAAGGAACACACGGCCACGTCGGGCTTGGCGATCATAATGAATGTGATGATGTAGCAGAGGAAGATTCCAGTCAACAGGACGTAGCTGAGCTCCCTGCCTGAAGCTCGGACAATGGGTGTGTCGTTATAGCGTATGAACGTGGCCATGACAAAAATGGTGGCAATGATGCCCAGCATGGCCAGGAAGACAGGGATTACAGCCCAGGGTGAGTGCCACTCCAGCTTGACAATAGGGATGGGCTGGCAGCCGGTGCGGTTCGGGTTGGGCCTCATGTTGTAGGTGCATAGCTTGCAGGTGGTCTCGTCAAACTGGTACTGGTAGCCATCGCAGGGCTCACAGTGCCAGCAGCAAGGCATTCCCTTTACTGTCTTCTTCCGCTGGCCTGTCTTGCAGGGCTGGCTGCAGACTGAACTGGGGATATCCACTTCACCATTGGGCCACTGCATGTCCTCAATCTGAAACGGAAAAGGAACGAATGAGGACTTGACATTGTTTTTTTTTCTTCTCTTGTAATGTTTCAGAAATACAGGGACTTTTATCACCTCAATGATTGGCTACTGTTTTTTATCAAGCTTCAGATCATTTATATGGTATTTCCAAAGCAAAATAACTGCTGATCATGAAGGTGTTTATGTTAATGTACTGGTAGAATATGCGTATTATTTAAGATTGCCTTCCATAGACAGCAGTTTCCGATGTCTGCTTTTGTTACCACATGCAGATACAGGAGTGGGGCTGGTGACCCTTCACCATCTGGTCAGTGTGTAAATGTGACATTTACCACAATACATGGAGACATGTTGCATTTTTAAGGATCTTGCAATGTATAAACTGGTAGCAATGGCACAGGCCAGTGACAAACTGATCTTTCTCAGGTTTCAACAAATATACTGTTTACTATCTTTAAATCACTGGAATTAATTACGTGGGTGCAATGGGAAATTGTTCTTTTGGTTCTAGGGCAAAATTGTTGTGCAAAAAATGTGCAATTAAATACTAAACTAATACTAAAACACTGGAAAATTTCTGGTTGATATAGTTGATATTGTAAACTTAATAACTTTGCATCAGAAGGTCATAGAAACATCATTCAAACTGCATATTTATCAAAAGATATGTAGCATTAATACAATTTAGAATAACTATGGAATATTTCAGATTTTCAGATTTCAGATTTTAACTTTGAGAATAAATAATCAAATAAATATCATTGATATTTCAATATCAATGTCATTCAGTTTGTACTGTAGAACACTGAAAAAAGTGCTTTAAATTACTTTATTTAAATGTGTACATGTGCATGTACAACATCTCTGATGTTTTTGGGTTCGAGGCTGTTTCTTGCATGTTAATATCTCCCCCTGTTGGAGAAACTTCAGACTGCTAGACAGAAGTGAGTGGTACAGTTTAGTGAGTAACATTGCTACCATCAGTGCATCTGCAGTACCATCATTTTCCCATCTGGGCATACCTACAATGCTACAGCAATAAAAGTCCCTGGGCAAGACTGTTTACATTACATTCCCCAACATTTGTAACATGATTATATTGTAAGTTGCTCTTAATAAAAGCATATGTCAAAATGTCAGTGAGTTCCAAAGCCACATGCAAGCGCTTTGCATATTATGAAAAACAAGCCATTTTCCATCACTGTGGCAGAGGCACTCTGAATCTCAGCAGTGGGAAACCTGCGGAAACCATGAGGTATTATGTTTTCATTCAATTTTTCAGTTCATCTAAACCGCCGGGACTCTTAAGCTGTCCCAGTGCTTCAGATGAACTGAAATGAATTAAAAACGAATACAGAAAACACTTTTACAATTACACAGAGGGTGTGTCACACATGAGAAACCACCAGGTTTTAAATGCCCCATAATAATCCACTGCGTTAACAATAAAAAAGATTACAACATAAAATTTCATTTTGTTAAATGTATTATTAAATGAGCTCTTTCAGTTCTCTGCCAGTTTTCTTTCTCCTTATGCCGATTGCTGCCTCTGTTGCATCCTTAGCATCATTCTGTTCATTTCAAATCATAAATAAAATGTCAAATATAATTTTGCTGCATCACTGTTAATTATATTTAATGATAAATCAATTTATTAACAACTGACCATCATCATCATACACATAAAAGTTTATTAAACAGACTTTCCTGGCAGAAACTTATATTTTTCATATTTCTCTTTTGCGCTACATGCTGGCCTTTTCTTTACAGCGCTGATTGCAAAGTGATTTAGAAATCTTTTCCATAGCCCTTTGAAGCAGCAATCTCCATGGAGACAGTGCAGATTCTAATGAAAACGCACAACAAGGGGGTGGTGAGAGAAATCAAATGTCTCTGTTTGAAAAGCTGGTTATAGAGAGAAGTAATTAGATTGTATTACGTCATGTGGAACTACTGCAAGGTGTTTTCAGTTCATTAACTGAATAGAAGCACTGATTGGTTGATAAACAGTCTGCCACACTCCCTTTCAACACAAAGTAGAATAAAATGAAACACTTATTAGCTCTAAGTGTGTGTGTGTGTGTGTGTGTGTGTGTGTGTGTGTGTGTGTAGGTAAAGTGAATAACATTGATTATGTAGTTATTTCATTTCAAAGGCACCTGGTGGGAGGGGTGTATATTAGGCAGGAAGTGAACAGTCAGTCCTTGTAGTGGAAGCAGGAAAAATTGCTGAACATAAGGATCTGAGTCTTAGTGCCTTATTGTGATGTTCTAGACAACTGAGTAAGGGCATCTCCAGAATGACGGTCTTGTGGAGTGTCCACGTGTGCTGTAGTGACTACTTAACAAAAGTAATCCAAGGAAGGTGGGCACTCAAGAATAACTGATGCATCAGGGGAGTGAAGGCTAGCCTGTCTGGTCTGATCCCTTAGAGCAGCTCCTGTTGCGCAAAAAGTTAATGCTGACTATGAAAGAAAGGTGTCAGCAGCTGTTTCAGCAGCATGAAGGGGGGCAGGCTACTTAATATTAGGCTGGTGGTGTTGTATTTCTAAGTAAAAATAGCTACCAGGGGTGTTAAAACTTTTGCCTACAATATAGCATAAAATTATATAATTATATAATCAAAATATGTAAATGTAAGTCACTGTCAATGACTGTCAGTGACTATCAATTCCATTTTTTTTAACAATTAATGATAAATGAAAATTTCATAATTAATTTTTCTTCTTCTTCTTCTTCTTCTTCTTCTTCTTCTTCTTCTTCTTCTTCTTCTTCTTCTTATTATTATTATCATCATCATCATCATCATTATTATTAATATTATTTAAAAATGTTAAGCATTTACAGACCTTGAGTTAAGGCCATTGGATCAATACCTGAATCAATATAAAGCATGTGACCAAACATCTTCAGGCAGCTGGAACAGAGGCCAGGCAGTGGTAATTAAGGCCCTAGAAAGACACTATTAGCCACTGCTATTGTTGGACACTGTTTGTTATGGGTGATGGAGAGTTTTTCAGCCTCTCCTTGGCAACAGTGTGAATGGTAGAGTGACACCTGGAGAGGGCCGAGAAGAAAAGCCACATCAAATGGGCTGACACACTCAGCAGGGCTGCCTGATTGGACATGGCCAGGCATTCCAGCAAGAGAACAAAAGGGAAAAACTCAGCGCACTTTTCTAATCTAGCCACAGACACACATCTGCACTTGGAGCAGAGACAGAAAAACACAAGAGACAGCACACATCTTTTTTTCTTTTTTCTTTTTCTTTTTTTCAAAATGTATGGGATCTTATTTGTAGTAGGGTTCTCTCTGTGTGTGAAATGTCTTTTCTGTTTTCCCTGCATTCTCTAAGCCCTCCATAGAACACCACTCCCACTCAGCCCATCCTCATATATACATGTAAAGCTTTTTAAGCACATGCATATGCACTGAAGAACCTCTGCCAAAATGGTCCAAATAAGCCACAGGCATTTAAAACATCCATGTACATGTACATGCACAGAATAATCTGAAAACTGCACTAAACAGATTTTGGCATAAACATATACAGCGTGTTAATGTGCACTTAAGTAGCCTGACAAAGGAAACACACTTGGTCTTCTTGAGTCAGTCAGTACACATATTTCTTTCTAAATACAATGATCAGCCATTACATTAAAACCACCTGCCTAATATTGAGTAGGTGTGATATTTCTGCAGAATTTCAGGACACAAGCGCAGGTAAGTTTGATGGTGTTTAATGAGAAAAATTCCATGTCTTCCAAAAAGGGTTTAAAATAACAAGGCAAGCGGGAATATCAAAGGCAATGCAAAATTAGTAGTAGTCGAAGTCCAGGCAGAAGGTCAAAAACAAAGCGAACAGGAATATAGAAGAGAAGGCAAAACGTAGTCGAAATAAACAAAGCAAGGGTCAAAACACGGCAATCAGAAATGTTACAGGTCAGGCAAAATACAGAATCCAAGTATCAAAACAGGTCAAAATCCAAGAAATCCAAAATACAATCTAGACGCTCAGAATCGCAGGTAAACTGACGAGACTTCGCAACGTATTGGCTGTGTGTCTCCCTTTTGAAGTCCCGTCCTGATGTCCCCAATGAGCCCCACCTGGGAGGGCCGTGGCAACCTAATACTCTGGAGAGACTGACCGTTCACGACCTCTAGGGGGAGCCTCAGCTCCCCTTACAGTAGGTCCCTCATGCTGCTGAAACAGCTCTGACTGTGGTGCACTGTGTGTTCCAACCCCTTTCTATCAGAGTCAACATCACTTTTTAAACCGCAGTAGCTCTTCTGAGGGATCGGACCAGATGGGCTAGCCTTTACTCCCCACATGCATCAATGAGCCTTAGGTGCTCTTGATTTACCAGTTTACCTTCCTTGGATCACTGTTGGTAGGTACTTACTATTACACACTGGGAGAACCGTTAAAGACCTTGTGTTTTGGAGATGCTCCGACTCAGCCGTCCAACCATCACAATAAGGCCCCTTGTCAAAGTGCCTCGGATTTGACCAGTTTTTCTTGCTTCCAGCACATTGACTTCAAGAAATGACTGTTCATCTGCTACCTAATATATCCCATTCCTCACAGATGCCATTGTAATGGGATAATGAAATTATCAGGTATACATTTCACCTGTGAGTGGTTTTAATGTTGTGGCTGATCATAGTATATAGTATGTGCTATGCATCTTCCTGCACTGCATTCATAATCTTCCAATAAACCCATTAAAACAGAAGGATGTTGGTGTCAAATCTATTTTTTGATGTGTTGGTGCAGGCGCGCTGCTAAGTTTGATCCTTTTTTACTGCTTCTGGGACGGTCCTACTGTATCCAGTTGTCTGCACACATACACAAATGTAGGGCAAAAGAAGATGAATAGTATATACACTGAATAACCCAAATGATCATGCTCAGCGATGACTGGTTGCAAGATTACGAGACTGTAAAAGCTAAAAACAATAGCACTGTACATGCTGTAATATATTTTAGTGCCCTGTCCCAACTAATGAGCTGTCTAGCTACCAACAGTACTTGTCAAACATTCATGTTTAATGTGTACCATTACCCAACAGCTACAGCAAGCAAACACAACAACCACAGCATATTTCAAGTTCAAACCACTACTCAAGCTATATTGCTGCTATTAGCTTGGTGCAAAATAACACAGCCCAACATATACGGGCACTTACACAGATAAGCATTATTGCAGTAGTGCAAATCAGATAAGTACAGGCTGATTATGACAAAGATTAAATATTGCTACTTTAAAAAAAATGGCCATGTATTATGAAGCTCACAATTTGACAGTATCTGTAAAATTTTAAATGACAAATCTGTAAAATTCAAAAAGTTAAAAATTGTAACTGTGCATAGGTAGAGCTGGACATTAAGCTTAAAACAATAGCCCATATGAAGAATAATATAGAAGGCATTTCAGTATATGTTGGGCTACATAAGCCCCATGGTAGCTGACCCTGATTTTTTCTTTGACCACTAGATGGTGCTGCACTGTGTTGGTCAATAAGGCTTATGTTTTATCAGCATATTATTGTAGATTGTTTAAACGATTGTGATGAAAATCAGTTTGTTAAGTGTACTCTAGGATGATCCTTCACTTTTAATGAGAACTATACAGCATATATTCAAGATATTTAAGATTGAAGATATATACTATATATTTATGTCATGCCTGGCTAAAAGCTAGCGCCAACAGACTGGCATTGCCCTCCATATTAGATCTATTTGAATAAAATAGACTGCCCCAGCTGGCAACTGACTACACAGTAGAAGATGACAGGGATGACTGCATTTTCACAGCACTACAAGGGACTGAAACATCTTAGCCATTAAGCTAAATGGACTAGCATTGCCCATAGAAGAATTATTGAATGGATGGTGCTTAAAAGACATTTTCATTATTGACCTTTTGGTACTTTGCAATTGAAACTAAAATTTAGATCAGTATAGAATTATTATACAGTGTAAAAACTGCACAATTATACGTATATTATTGACACAATTTATACTAAAAGGTTCTTCACACTTACATATCTTATTTGCATCTGAAATGTTCTTCTATCACTTGTGTTGGTGTATCACCCAATACCAATAAATCAAGCCAAATCTTGTTCTTGGAGGCTAAAATGATATCAAACTTGAAACTTTGTGTTGTTACAGGTGTGTTGTTACACCCCCTTGAGTAGGTGACAGTGAACGACTTTATTCTCCTTTCGTCTCCATTACATAAGCCTGAGCAGTCTGGAAAAATTGTCAAACTACAGTGTCAAACACCCCAAAAGGTGAAAACAACGCACACACTCGTGCCCTCATGAGCTTGTCCCGCCAAACGCGACAGTCTGGAACAGAATCAATTATTTACCTTCAACAGCAGATATCTATGTATCTGACAGAGCACAGACTGCTCAGCCTTTGCATTATTAAAGCTCCTTTTCTCTGATGATGTCACCGACGAGAGCCGCATTTGACTACGACTCTCGGAATCACACCAGACTGCGTGAAACAAATCTAAGCAAACACAGAGGGGATCTTTCAACAGATTCTGTCAAACTAAGCAGGGTATGTGAGGACATGTCTTTTTCACCCTAGCCGTAAAAAAAAATATCACATTTCATTCAATTTCAAGCAATTTGCACGAGATTGTATTGGGGAAAATGAACAAGGAATTTCCTTTTCTGTAGTTTTGTACACAAACAAAAGAAACCATCCAAAGTTTTCTGGTCTGATTGGTTTTTAATGTAGCTAGTCTGAAAAAAAAAACCTGATTGAAAATGAAAAAAAAAAAAGAGACACGGCTGTTTTCTTGCACCTTTGGTTAAGGTGCAATCTCCTGGTAAAATGGAAGTAAAGCAGCCATGGCCACTACTGTCAAGTGAACAAACACCACAGAGGCTGGAGGACCAGCACGGACTGACTTACCCTGAGTGGCAGTCTGGGTCAGGAGGAAATTGCAAGGAGGGGGAGAGTGAGAAACTCCAACAAACTACTACACAGCAGACACTAGCAGAGCAGGAGTCAATTACGTGTCCCTCAGCAACAGATTGCCTCTGCCTTTCCAATATAGTATAGCCAGAGTTCACAGGTTCTACAGATTACCATCTTTGGTGCTATAGACTCTGAATACTAATGACCTGCAACATTGCTCACAGGCGCTAATCTGTAGAACACACAAACGCCTATTCTTTTCACAGTGTTTCCGTCGGTCGTTCTCCGTTATTGGACACTAACTGCTACACTAAGCTTTATTTTACAGAGCTTCTGAGATTATGATACATTAACAGATTAATAGGGTAATAGGGTTGCCAGTTTTAGCAAAGTGACTGGAGTGTGATTTTAAAATGACTGGAGTGTGATATTAAGGTGACTGGAGTGTGATTTTCACTGGTAAGCACTTAGTGAAGTGAAAGTGACTCTTTGTCATTGTGAACACACTCAAACACCACAATGAAATGTGACCTCTGTGTTTAACCCATCACACATGCACACGTGGAGCAGCGGGCAGCTACCAACAGCACCCGGGGAGCAGTGTAGTGGGGAGGTAAGTTGCTCAAGGGTACCTCAGTGGTGCCCGGGACTTGAACCTGCGACCTTCAGTTTACAAGGTTGCCCATGATCCTGTTGTTGATTCATCAGTTGTCCTTCCCTGGATCACTTTTGGTAGGTACTAACCAATCACAGCCATCACAATAAGGCCCTTCAAAGGTCAAAGTGTCTCTGATCATTATGTTTATCCATTTTTCCTGCTTAGAGCACACCAAGTTCAAAAACCGACTGTTCATCTACAGTCTAATATATCTTACCACCCTGACAGGTGCCATTGTAATGAAATAACTACGTTATTTCACAATGACAATGTTATTCACTTTACCTGTCTGTGGTCATAATGTTATGGCTGATCAGTTTATCTACTGAATGTGTAAGATACATGCAAAATCGTGTACATATGAAGCTGTGAACGCTGCTTCAGAGAAGAGCATTAGACAGACTGTGTTATTTCATAATGTGCACATTATGTCTCTTCTTGTCCATCAAACCAGCATGAACAAGCGTTGTCAATTGTAAATGGTTAAATTCTTTCTGAAGCTACTTCTCGGTCAGGGAAACATTGCATGGCTCTGCATTCGCTCTGCACTGCTCACTCTCTCCACCCTGGTGACATTAAAAAGGAGGATCTGTGGGAGGTACAGTCAGTGTCCTCTCAGTAGGCTACATTATGACCCAATTGGGTGTCATGCAGAAAGAACAAAAATAGTTCCTCGCAAGTTTGTCCTGGGAACGTAGGTTGGCTGGCTGTTCACTGGCGTGAGATCATTTTGCTCAGCATGAGAGCTTAAGAACCGAAACCTTGCTAAAGGTCACACTATAAGCCTACCTTATTCACAGACTGTCATAAATCTGAAGATACCTTATATTTTAAAATGTTTTCCTCCATTTCCTCCAACTGTTCTCCTTTATTTTAGAAGTCTGGGTTAGAGTCTATGTCTTATGTTTTAGTTATGTCTTATTTTGAAGCACCTGTGCACTTCAGGTCTTGTAATTTAAAAAAGTACACCAATCAGCTATAAGAACTGACAGGTAAAGTTAATATTGACTATTTAGTTATTTCATTACAATGGCACCTTCCTGGGTGCTGGGAGATATTGGACAGCAAATGAGCACAGTCAGATCTTAAGGTTGATGTGCTAGAAGCAGGAAAAACAGGCGAGCGTAAAGATCTGAGTCACTTTGGCAAGGGACTTATGGTGATGGCTAGACGAGTCAGAGCTTCTCCAGAACAGCAGGTCTTGTGAAGTTTTCCAGGTGTGCAGTAGTTAGTACCTACCAAAAGAGATCCAAGGAAGGACGATTGGTGAATCCCTGACAGGGTCAGGGGCAACCAAAGCTCACTGATCTATTACCATAGAAGAGCTACTGAATGTTGACTCTGTGAGAAAGAGTTCAGAACACACACTGCATCATGGTCAGAGCTGTTTCAGCAGCATGAGGGGGACCTACTTAGTAAAATGCAGGTGGTGTTAATGATATTGAGCAGTGATGGCCTAGTGATTGGGACATTGCCCTTTGGCTAAAGGACGCAGGGTCAAGTCTCGGCCCAGGCATTACTGAGGTACCCTTGAGCAAGGTATCCTCCCACTGTGTAGCTGTATAGTTTTTTGTGGTACTGTGTTTCCTGTAGCACCGTGGTCCTGGAGGAACGTGCACTGTGCACTGTGTACTGTGTACGATATATGGTTGAAATGACAATAGAAGCCGACTTGACTTGACTTGACTTGACTACACTGCTCCACGTCTTGGAAGTCGCTTTGAAAAAATGTCAGCCAAATGAATAAATTGTAAATGTAAAAAATGTAATATGGCTGATTTAGATTCAGGTTTAGTTAAAAGCTACACTCTGATCTTGTAGGTCACATCTCACAGACCAACTTTTCACATTGAGGTGGGCATCGCTCATGTTTTGGACACTCTATAATTGTACAGGCTTGTAGACCGTCCGTCTTTTCTCGTCACATCTATTTGCTGAGGTCTTCTTCATGCTCCACTGGGTCTCCTCCCTGTTTCGTGGCCGGGCTACTGTGAAGTTGCTGGTGCGGGAAAGAGTACAGTTACACACTGTATTTAGAGCGATCGAGACAGGGGGCAAAGCTCTGTCCTCCGTCATTATGCCCGCAGCTTCCGTCTCTTATCAGGGCTGGCCAGCCTTTGTGCTTTTCCAGTATGCGTTTACTGTCAAGCACACGTCCAATAAATCATCTCTCAGGTCGGACCAACGTCCCATGTCATTAACGGTGAGGTTGAGACTTCCACACTTATTTGCTTAGCAAATCAAACATTTCCAACTAAGGTGTGTTGGGCTCGACAACCCAAATGATCTTTTCATGGCCTCCTGTGGCCACAAACATACGTGCATCGTACTAAGATATTATTGATATACATTAAAGAGACAATGAATTGTACGTCTAAATGGCATCTCAGGACTGTACACTGCATCTATAGAGAAGATGAAAACTTATAAATTAATCTTGCCATTAAGCTTGCATTACTTGGGATCATCGAAGGCTACGATATGCAAACTGTGACTATTTGTCATTGTGAACATACTCAAGCACCACAACAAAATGTGACCTCTGCATTTAACCCATCACACATGCACACATGGAGCAGCAGGCAGCAAGTGTACCAGGATGGTACCTTGCTTAAGATGGTGCCTGGGGCAGGACTTGAACCTACGACCATTATGCCACCACTGCCCATTATGTGGCAGTGGTTAACAGAAGGTCACAGGTTCAAGTCCCAGCCAGGGCACCACTGAGGTACCCTTGAGGAAGGTACCGTCCCACTACACTGCTCCCTGGAAGCTGTTGATAGCTGCCTATTTAAAAAAAATAGTGAGTAAAGTTCTTTTAAAATTATCTTGTCAAACACAGAACTATTAGTAACGTAACATGAGGGCAGTGGATTTGGGACCCGGTCCCAAGACAGGGGTGTCAAGCAGTAACAAAACTCATCCAACTGTTTCACATTACAGGCAATGGTGTGATCAAAGTAAAGTTAACATAAAAGTTAACTACAAGATTATGATGTGATCCTCCTTCAGTCTGACTCTCGTTTTAGAGGAAGCATGGATGCCAACTTTTCAGGCTTTGAAGCTAATTCTACAAGCTTTAAATTCTAAAGGTTCTAAAAGAAAGGCAAGTGCATTCAGTAGTTTCAGTTTCAGAGTCATTAGGTTCTGTAAAGGTGGCAACAATAAAACATGCTGTGTTCAATACTTTGCCTAGTGGTCAGGATGCTGCCTTTGTGACCTGAAGGTTCCAGGGTCGAGTCCCAACCAAGGCACTACTGAGGTTCCCTTGAGCAAGGTACTGTCCTGCTAAGCTGCTCCCCAGACACTGTTGATAGCTGCTCGCTGCTCCACGTGTGCAAATGTGATGGATTTAATGCAGAGGTCACATTTTGTTGTGGTGCTTGAGTGTGTTCACAATGACAAATAGTCAGTTCCATTTAAAGCTGATAAATCTGTAAGTACATAAGCTGCACTAGTGTAAAACATGTAGCAGTAAATATATCAACAGTAGTAGCTTTAAGAGCCATTATTATAATGTAATCAAAAAAGTTATTAGAGACACTTTATATAAAGTGGGACCATAATATTGGTAATAAGGAGTTTGTATTGGAGATACATATATTTTTTCTCAAATTCCTTTGTTACACAGAAATTTAAAAAAATAGATGGAACAATATTTTTCCCAATATGTAGCAATAGGGCGGCATGGAGGTGCAGTGGTTAGCACTGTCGCCTCGCAGGAAGAAGGTCCTGGGTTTGATCCCTGGGTCAGCCACGAGCACCTTTCTGTGTGGAGTTTGCGAGCTCTCCCCGTGTTCGCGTGTGATTCCTCCGGATTCTCCGGTTTCCTCCCACAGTCCAAAGGCTGCAGTAGGTTGACTGGAGACTCTAAATTGCCCGTAACTGTGAATGTGTGTATGAATGGTTGTCTGTCTATGTGTTGCCCTGCGATGGGTTGGCCTCCTGTCCTGGGTGAACCCAGCCTTAGGCCAACAGTCAGCTGGAATTGCCTCCAGCTTCCAGAAGCGGTTTAGAAAATGGATAAATGGATGGATGTAACAATATGTATAATCACAATACTAGAGATTTGTACATATCATGGATCTACATTGACAAGTGCTTACTAACTGCAGTCGTTTTCAGCATTTACACACACACAACAAAAAAGGCAACCGTGGCCTTATGGTTGAAGAAGAGATCCTGGGACCAGCAGGGAAAATGTGGGAGGAGTCAGTGAGTAAGCAGCACCTCCCACAACCAGAGCAAGGCACCCAACCCCTAGGTGTGTCACAGGTGTGCAGCCCTCTGGTCCTGTTTTATGTACACAGGAGGAAACATTCACTGCTTACTGTTCACAGTGTGTGTAAGCGCTACATTATCTGAAGAAAAATATGCAATAAAGTATACAAAAAAATAAACATGACACTGTATGCATAACAATAGCACTAGCATTTAGCACTGGCTTTCTTGCTCTTCTCACCACTTTCCATGGCACCATGGTTCAGAATGCTCCAGCAGAGGCATTGCTTTGTATTTCTAACTTTATTTCAACACTGTCACATAATTGGACTTCAAGTTCGAACCCACAGGCCTTTTAGACAAAAGCAAGCCGTCCCTTCTCTTAGTGTTATTAACTCCGCACTATCAAGGTTTTCACAGCGCTCCGCTGTGTGCCAAGTCTGCAAGCGGTCTCTCTAGTTGCTTGGAAACCAAGAATTAAAGCCCTCGCTCTTCTCTTTTTTCCTCTTCCCTCAACTTGTCCCCAGATCTCGTATGCTGGATGCATAAATGCCTTTTTTTTTTCCCTCTGCAAAACATGTTGTGGTCAAAGAGCTTAAATCTGACACCCTTCGGACCAAAGTGGTTTTGGCCGAGTTGACAGTATTCCCACTAAGTTTACAGGCTCAGCTTCCGAGCAGACAGGAACCGCAGTCTTGAGACAGGCGGTGATGAGGATGTTTTGCGTCTGGTCCTTCTAGAGGGAACCGGTACAGGAAGAGTGATGCTAATTAACATGATATCTCCACCCAAAGCAATTTTTCTAGCAGGCGTTGAGGTGCAGTTCATTATTTGGACTTCGGGGGCCTCCGTACTCCTGTCCTAATGCTCATAATTAAGCACAGTGTGGAAATCCTAATGAGATTAACGGCAGTGTTGCTATGGATACTGAGCGAGAGCCATCTCCTTGGCCTTGCGAGTGGTGTTTCTTCGCATCATATACCTCCTCCTCAGCTCACGTGGTCTGGAAAAGACGAAGTCTGCTGAAGGAACAGGCTGAGATCGGTTTGCAGCCCACTGCAAGGTTCCCATGTCTCTGCTCAGTGCATGTTCGACACAATGAAATGGATTCGGCTACATCAGTTGCATCAGTGCCTTCATGCTAATAAGAGGCACAATGATGTCGGTTCCTTATCTGGACCCTCCCCCCATTAATCGTGAACACAATTATTAAAGACTCGCAAAGTGATGGGCATGTTCGGAACTGTCAAACATAGTAATTGTCATTGGTTTGTCACACAGCAAGCATTCGGTCCTCAGTCATGGCAGCTCTTGTCACAAATTCAATCTGACACTGAGTGTATGCTTGGCTGCTTTCTCATATGATTGTTTGCCACAGTAATTAATTATTCTTGAGGTAAAAAAAAATACCTTTTTAAAAGATCCCTCAGAGCCTCCTGCCGCCGAATGTACACAGTGGGCAAATTACTGTCAAACAGTAAGTGACAGAAGACGGGAAATTAGCCACTTAGGAAACAAACCAGGCCGGATAACGAAGGCTTACATGAAGGCTTTCAGGGAATGTCTAAATCGCAGAAAGGTTAGCGATGGTTTTTGATTAAATTTAGGATTTTTTGTACTGCTTCACAAAAGGACACCTTTACACAGGGTTTATAAATGATTTATACGTTGTATAATAAGCTCATGAACACCTTAACACCATGAATATTCAGCTATAACACACTTTCTTGCCAAAAGGTTGTGAACATCCTAGAAAAAGACGCATACACTAAACTTACTGGAGCTTCAAACCATCGTGGAGCACCACAAAAGCCTAATGAAGGTAAAACAGGGCAGCAACTATCCCTCCAGAAAACATCGCTTCTAATTTAAGGTGCCCCCACTGATGAACAATCTCCATAAAAAAGCATTGCCAACAGAATGGGATGCTCTGTGGCAGACATGTACGAGCCTAAGGGGTATAAAGCTCCTTAACATCCGACTGTGGTGCGAGTCAAGTCAGTTTTTATGTGAGTGAGTATTATTACTGCTAATTAATGATGGTAAATACTCATAAACTGCTTATACATTAAGGTAAAATGCTACGTTCTAACTGTTTAGGCATGATTATGTTTTAGTGGAGAGGTCATTTTTACAGGTGCAGATTTAGAAATTAGCTCAGCTAGTTTTGGGTCCACATATTTGAGGTGCAAGGCTTGTAGCAGATGAAACATCCATTTCATTTTTGCAGCCAACTTATCAAGGCCACAGAATGAAAGAAATTAGAGTGGTTTGAACCAAGAGTTTTCACCCTCGACCATTTATGCCATTCCTATTATCGCCAGCTCACCGATTACATGGTAAAAAATAGAGACAGAAAAAAGAATTTCTGATTGCCTTAAACTGCTACAGTAATCTCCAAAAAATGTTAAGTCAGTGGAACTACACCCTAGACAGATGTAATTAGCCCACAAGCTAAAGACTGTGGTCTCGCAGTTCAATCAAACTTTTGTTGAGACTCCAGGGGGAGTGAATAATTGCCCCCTACTGGAATTAGGGAAACTATCCAATGATAAGCTAATTAAAATGAGCAATGGTTGGCTGCTTTTGTTTTCAAACAATGCGCTGTTATGTGTCATGCTTGATGTTAATTTGTGTAAATACCTTTCATTAATTGTCTCTGAATTAAATAAGGTTTACTGAGGCCTTTAATGCCGGATGTTAGTCTCAGATTACTAAATAATGCCGAGTGCATAATAGTCTTGGTTTAATGAACCCAAATCTGACGGAGTGGGGTTCTAGTTCAGGCAATGCATCTGCAAGTTCAGATTATTTTACGCATTAAACAAACACAACAAACAAATAAATTAATAAATAAGCTCTCGTTATTAAAATTATTGGCAGTTGTTACCCTTCTTTGACCTGTACAGAGATGCATCAATGTCAGAATTTGTCTCTATAAAGAGACATTTTGGTTCTTTTTTTGCATTGAACACTTTCATTTCCATATGCTAAAGATACTGGAGCTTTCAACCACTAAGGAACACCACAACGGCTTAATGAAAGTAAAACAGCACAGCAATTATGGTTTCCCTCCAATTGCCCCCACTGATGACAAGCACAGCCAACAGAATAGGATGCTCTGGGGCAGCCATGTTTGAGCCTAAGGGGTATAAAACCCCCTGTGGTGCAAGTGAAGTCAAACCAAGTCAAGTCAGTTTTTGTTGAAATTTTAACAGTATTCCAGTACACAGTGAAACAAAAGAACATTCCTCAAAGACAGTGGAGGAACACACAAAAAATGCAAGACTCTGCAAGTATGTGCGAACAGGACAACAGTACAAAAACAAAAAAAGTCTTGGAGCTTTAAAATGCAAGATAATAATACAATATTACGGGAAAGAGGAACAAACACCTCAGCAGTATATAGACCATGTCATCTCTGGAGTGTTTGGGTTCCATGTAAAAAACAGAATATTTTTCATGTTCAAGTCATTTATTTGCGTTAGTATGTTGCGGGTCTTTAGGGGTGTAATGCTGATGTTTTGCCCACATGTTTATATGTAATCACATAATTCATTACAGTTCGCTACATTATGAAATATATATTTTAAAGCTACACAGTGGCATTTATGGCATCCATGTGATGGCATAGTTGCATGCTGATATCAGAATAATGAAATGAAGTGAAAGTGTCATTGTGAACACACTCAAGCACCACAACAAAACGTGACCTCTGCATTTAACCCATTGCATGTGCACACGTGGAGCAGTGGGCAGCTATCAACAGCACTCGGGGATCAGTGTAGCAGGACAGTACCTTGCTCTATGGAACGTTAGTGGTACCCAGGAGAGGACTTGAACCTGCGACCTTCATTTCACAAAGGCAACAGCCTAACCACTAGGCTGTCAGTGATAAACATGAGCCTCAGTTGTTTCAATACTCATATGTTTAAAAAATGAACGTGAAAGTTAAGGAAGTACAGTTCGCACCATTATGTCGCACCCAGAGTGGCCTGTAACATTCAGTGGGGCTCCATCCAGTAACTTTGGGTTGAGTTGCAGTGGTGTTGATGATGCAGAAGTAATCATTTATAGCTTTAAAATGCAAGAGAATAATGCAATATTACAGGAAAGGACAGTGTACAGTGCTGCCGAAAATATGCAGAAGCAGTAAAATATGAGCGAATACAGTATTGTTTCAGATACAGTGTTCCAGCAGTAATTAAATGTGCAAAGATTTGTCATTGGTTAAGGAATAACAGTCCAACTGCGCAAAAATTGCCAGAACAATAGCAATAACAGCGACAGGATATAAAATGTAATATATAACATTAAATAAAAATGCAAATGTTCCAGTGTGGGAGAAACAGTTCAGTTCAGTTCAGTTCAGGAGTGTGTTTGCATAGAAAGGGAACTACAGTCCTGAGACTGTGCCTGGGGGAAGAAAGCGTTTCCCGCTCTGGCAGTAAAAGCCTGTATGCTATGGAACCTTTCGCCAGATGGCAAGAGGGAGAAGAGAGTGTGTGGGGTCATCCACAATACTGCTGACTTTGTGGACAAAGTGAATAGGGTAGATGTTCCTGATGTTTGCCTGGTGTCCAGCACAGTTTGGTGATTTCTCTGCTCAAACACACATGGTTCATCTCACCTGCTAACTGCCCTGTTTAATGAGTGTGATTGAGGAGGGGAACTACCAAACTGTGCTGAACCCCAACTCTCCTGGGCAGTGGAGGCCTAGTGGTTAGGACTTTGCCCTTGTGAACTGAAGGCCGCAGGCTCAACTCCTGGCCAGGCACCACTGAGGTACCCCTGAGCAAGGTACTATCTTGCTACACTGTTCCAAGGGCACTGTTGATAGCTGCCTCCTGCTTCATGTGTGCACATGTGATGGGTTAAATGCAGAAGTCGCATTTCGTTGAGGTGCTTGAGTGTGTTCACAATGACAAATATTCATTTTCACTCCAGGATCGGAGTTGCCCACCCCTGCTCTATGGGGATGGGGCTCAGTCCAGTTATATTGGGTTAAGTTGGAGTGTCGGAACTACTCATTTAACAGCAGTACCTGATCCAACTAATGCCACTGTGCCTGAATGCAATGACATCTAACATCTAGTGTAACATCTTCCCAAAAGTGCAGAGGCAGTCAGTGTCGCAAAGGCGAAGCAAGCTCCCTAAATATTCTTTGGAAGGAAGTTTGAATGTGCAGGTATCTTCACGAGATCCTGGTGTTGGCAGTTTCCCCCTCCTTCCAGTGTTAAAACACATAGTACTAAATGTGCTACTAGATGACCCTTGAGAGAATCCTTTTTCTACTTCGCTCTTTCTGTTGTAAATGTAATATATTATCAGATATTTTTTATTCCTCATTCTTCAGGCAAGCCGAAAGATTTTGGGGTTGATGCAAATATATTTAAATGCCCACGCTGGGTTGACATCCTGGGAACACCACTGGTTTGTGTTGTGCAACCTATTTTAACTGAGTAATCTGTAAAGATGGGAAACACTCGTGCTGGAACTAGTCTATATTCAGTTTTATGTACCACTGGTCCAAGTGGCTCTTAAACCTAAGCCCTAGGCCCTTGTACACACAGCCATCTGAATCAAGCGTTTTTCTGATGTCTGTGGGATCCACACAGGCTTAAGACCATTAGACTGTTCACACTTACTTTTATGACTTTGGTAGCATGCTCGGATGGAGTCAATAATAAATGCCGCCTGCAGCTTTTTCTCGGTGTTGATTTCTGGCGAAAATTCCGATGAGCACAAAGAAAATGTTTTATTGTGTTTACGTGTCATTAATTTAATGTTTTGGAGGACTGGATATTTCCCATGATTCTGCAGTCAGAGGGTGAACCCTGTAGTGGCAGTGATGTTTCTCTGTCACATGTCGGGAGGATTTTAACACAAGGAGGTCAAGGGTCAAGTCTAATAAACACAACTGTTCTATAATTCCAATGAAGGATGAACCTCAAAACCTTTAGGTAATAAACACTCTGAACTGCTTGATTACTGCCCCCCCCCACAGGTAAACACACAGAATTACAGAACAGAGGCAAATGAACATGAATGTAACATCATATTGGTGTCAATCATGATGCAACTTGAATGTCTAGGTCACTCAGAGCACCTTCATTTATCCAAGATTTGAACGCCCATGTGGACAGGGCCTTATAGTCATGTGCTCATTGCATAGCTTGTTATAATGCAGTGAAGCCTATAGAATCATTTCAAAGGCACCCACAGCCCCAGGGTTGGATTAAGACTGTTTTTATGAGCCTTTAACAAGAGTGTAAATATATAATCTCATGACTTATGATCTCTTGATGATAAAGACATGGCCGCATCGCAAAGGTCATGTCTCCATAGGTTCCTGTCTGACTTCTCACAGGCCTGGCATTTGACTCATAAGTACTAGGGCACTTGTTCTATGTCCAGCATAAAAGACTCTGCTCTGTTCTGCCTGCCTCCTTTTTCTGAACATTGCACAGAAGAAAGTGTGTGTGTGTGTGTGTGTGTGTGTGTGTGTGTTGGGGGTTCGTGAAATGCCTGGTTGATTATCAAGAAGTGATGTAAAAGCAAAAAAATTAAGATCAACATTATTCCACAGGGAGATGAGGCAGCTGTTTTAGCGTTGCCAGAACACACCTAAAACCTTGCAGCAACCTCCTTGCCTCTAATATTAAGATTTCAAAGCTTTTTAAGAAAATGCAAAACATCCAAAAATTGCGTAATTGCGTAACCTGTTTAATTATTAATGCCTCTGCAGCAAGTGTGAAAGAAATGAGAGCTCCTTGTGCATCCACAGCTGCCACCAATGCCTCCTGATGAATTCCATGATCACTCACCTACCCATGATTCGCTGCGTTCTTTTTCGAGAAACAGGCATTAGTCGTAGCTTTTATCACAAGCCCACTAAAGCAAACAGGATCAACCTGACAAATCGTGCCACGGTTTCCTTCCAGTGTACTGAAAGCAGCTGGAAGGGCAGTGGGTTTCTTTTCTCACCCCTAACACAAGCGCTCTTGGCGCTTGACTTATTGCAATGTGACCTTCTGTGGCCATCTGGGCTCGGAGAAATATCGCTCGCTTCATTCTGAAATAGAGGGGCGAGACTCTCCTACTCGTGTGGCTTTCCTGCATTCATAAAAATGCAGACGCCACATTTTAGCCTCACAGGACCGTTAGCTGAACCCTCTTGCCGTTTCGCAGATTCGCTCCGTGGAGGGAAAAGGGGGTGCGTGATGCGAAAATGACATTTGCTGCGGGAGCCGGGGGCGATCCTTAGAGATGACTGTACCGGACTCCTCATCTGTGACTCAATGCGTCCAGGAGACATGAATCACACCACAGTGGAATTCTCTCCCTCTCTCTCTCTCTCTCTCTCTCTCTCTCCCTTGCTCTCCTTTTTTCTCACGCTGCCACTGCCCGAACAAGGATTCCCACAAAGCAAGCCAAATCCATTTATGATGCCACCAATGCCTAGGGAATGACTGGCTCCTGACAAATAATACACATCTGCGCATGGAAGTGCACTCTTAATATCATATGTAATTATTTTCTGACTTTCCGCAAAAAGGACAAAGCTTCCTGGGGATTACCATCAGACTTCACATATGAGATGAGAATAAAGTATAATGCAATGTCAGTTTGACATCAGCGTGAACAAATAACATCAAGATCACACTGACAAACAACAAGGAACCTCTTCCAGGCTAATACAATGGTTGACATGATATTATTTATGAGGATCTATTGTAATACATGCATTCCCAATATTTATGTTCTGCATGAATTTAACTAAGCAGCTGCCTGAAAGATTCTTCATAAATGGTCCAATAGAAATAATCCAACATTTCTTGGAATAACAATGCAGTACAATACTGAAATTACTGGTTAGGTTTGTTTGTGCATTCTCCTGAAAAGATGCTGGTGGGTCTGTTGGATGACCCCAACTGTCCCAGGCCCGAAAACATGTCAAGTCAATTCAAGTCCATTTTATTTGTATAGCACTTGTTCCAACTGACATTGTCACAAAGCAGCTTTACAGAAACCGGGTCTAAGGCTCTCTTAAGCAAGCCAAATGCGACAGAGGCATGGAAAAACTCCCTTAACTGTAGGAAGAAAAATTTAGCTGAACCAGGGCTTAGAAGAGAAATCCCTCCTCCTCTGGTCTACACCAGATAGCAATAACAAAGAAAATTTTTTTTAAAGAGGTGGCATCAACTAAAATCCTATAGCTTAGAGCAACGTATCTAGCAAAACATTTCTGTGGTAGCTGAACTAATCTGAAACTAGTTATCTGGGGATAAGGAGCCCAAATGATTGGTGATTTGGTTGTTGGAGTCAAGAAGCAACAGTTCCTAGTGTACAGATGGGCTGCAATGACAAAGTCAATTAGGTGAAACATAGGGCTGACCATATGGGTTCTCCTCAGCAGGAGTGAGTGGGTTCCAGCAAAAAGAAATTCAACCAGAAGTAGTATCAGGATGGGTCATATGCATGTGCATATGCAAAACACATGGTTTTCTGAATTCTGCTTCTAAAATATTTGGCAGACACTGTGGCACCAGAGGCTTCTTGAAGCTTCTGGAACACCAAATGGCGTGACAGGCTGGTCTCAACTGATTCTTGCTGTGGACAGGTATATTATGCTCTGGTCTACTCTCCTGGACAGTACAGAGCGATTAAAGACACTTGTGACTTTTCCTCTACATATTTTTATCAAGGCCTACACCCTTCTTGGGGGAAACCTGCCTTCTATTTGCAAATAATATAGATGAACTGATGTTTCTTGAAATACTGCTAGCATGAGACATCAATGCCATTTTGGAGATACATGTGTTTTGGAAATAGTGCCCCATTGTAGTCAATTGAAAACATCCCTCCAACCTCTTTCAAGTCAAAATCCATTGTTTTATTTTAAGTTTACGTCTTCAGGTAAGCTAAATGAATTTCAAAATAAAAGGATGGTAGAAAAGCTTACAGCACCAGGTAGTCTCCCATCCAAAAACTAACCAGGACCAGCGCTGCTTAGCTTTCAAGATCAGAGCAGATCAAGCGTTCTCCGAGTGGTATGACCACAAGCGAAAGCTTCCCTCTATCACAGCCCCATTGTAGTCAAACTCAAAAAAATGTTTGTTCTTTTCTTTTCTATTTTTAATTGAAAGCAGTCCTCCAATACAATCCCTTTGAAGTCAAAGTCCATGTTTTTGGATGGCAACACTATTATACCTCATACAGGGCAATATGACATCGAGCTGCTGTACTGTGAGATTCAGAAAGCATCCTTCCTTCCTCATTATTCTAAGGGTGCTTTTCTTTCTCAACTACCTTGTTTGGTGTGGACCAATCAAACGTTTCCTGTTGTTTTTGTCCACGTCAACAGGTGTGTGAACACACACACACACTCAGGTGCATACTAGACAAATGAATGGGGCTTCGCCAAAAATACCAGGTCATGCTAAAACACTAAACAAGTCACTTCATCATCAGAACATGCTTTTTACCGAGAACACCAACACTGTCTTCGACATGAAGATCATCGCATGTATTTTTTCGTCAGGCATCAGCAATCTGACACTAAATGAAGTATAGTTTATTTAAGCACCTTGATGTTACTGTAAGCATCACTCTTTTACTAAAATAGGTGCGTGATAAAACATTGGTATCAAGAATCCATTTGCAAGCATATTTTATATTTATAGCACAAATTATGTTTATTTGCCAGATTTAAAATAATGTAATAGAAAAAGCATAAAATGTAAATTTTAAATGTGTACAACATTTTTCATAAGCCATTGATTTTGTTGAAATCAGCAAAAAAAACTGTTGTCTTTATAAAGGATATGCTAATTCCACCCAAACCCCAAGCTCTATGTATATATTTATGTCTGATTGTATTTCTCATTTTAACAATTTTGGATATGAATCATCTGAAAACAATAAGGACTGTTCTACAGTAATTATACAATTTATAAGATTTTTTTGTTATTTTTTTGACCTATCAACTAGTCCACACACCATGAACATAATCTTTTTGTCTTTGAAGTCTCTCTCTGAAGTTGTGTCATGCATATTTCTTCGTTTCTTGCACGCCCGGGACTACTGACTACTTCAGTGTAAATTCTGTGTGATGAAATTCTTCCAAATTCAATTCATGCAATTCCTGCTCTCTGTTACATACAATCCTTGCATCTCAATGAGGAAGGCCTCACAGAGCTCCAGTGCAGCACTTGAAAACAGACAGGACTGGCCCATGCTTCATGTGGAAATTACAAGCAACCTTGCGATGCCTGGTAAAGTGATCCAGTGTAAATATGATTCGGTGGTGTTACATTCCTTCTGTCGCATACCGTTTTGTTTTTTATGTTCATTGTCATGTTTCTGTTTTCTCATATTCTACTCATGTGCCTTTGTGTGTATTAGCCATGCGGTCTTGTTTGTGTGCATGGTTCATGTGCTTCTTAGCCCTGCCCCTTCATCACTGTTTCCAGGTGTGTGCTATTCCACCACTCTCAGCCTGTGTCAGGTGTTATGTCTAGTATTAGTTTAGTATATGTGTCTCACTGTGTTCCTTGAGGGATCTCTGTTGTATCTCTGCTACATCTTGGTTGTCATTTCCCCTTAAGTCATTTTATTTATATTGCTATATCTTTGCTATTGTGGTTATTTTTTAGTTTTCACTCTGTGTAAGTTTTCTTATAAATAAATTCTGTAAAACTGTCAGCTGCTTAATCATGTGACTATTTGTAAAGTGAAACACTCAAGCATCACTACGAAATGTGACCTCTGCATTTAACCCATCACACTTGCAGCACCGGGCAGCTATCAACAGCGCCCAGGGAGCAGTGTAGCAGGACGGGACATTGCTCAAAGGTACCTTAGTAGTACCTGGGATGGGACTTGAACCTGCGACCTTTAGTTCATAAAGGCAAGGTCTTAACCACTAGGCCACCACATAGACCTAGAGGCTCTTCTCAGTGTTGGCACTGAAGTGGATTAAACTTCTCCTGACAGAACTGTTAAGTCCTTCACTGTCTATATATGAAGGCCTTAACAGGGAAGGTGGCCTAGTGGTTAGGACACTGCCTTTGGGACTTAAGGGTCACAGGTTTGAGTCCTGGCCCAGGTACCACTGAGGTACCCTTGAGAATGGTACTATCCCACTACACTGCTCCCTGGGCGCTGTTGATAGCTGCCCACTACTGCACGTGTGATGGGTTAAATGCAGAGGTCACATTTCGTTGTGGTGCTTGAGCGTGTTCACAATGACAAACAGTCACTTACACATTTAAATAAATGACAACTGAAGACTCAGCTCTTTACAGAGAACCTAGGACAATAACTTCATGTCCCAACAGAACTAATGAACATAATTACTACTAATTATAGATAATGATAATAAAAAAGTCTTTTCTATGTCAAGGATTTGCATCAGCTCCGGTAGAGTCTTGGTTGACTAGCAGCTCTTCATCTAGGTCTAGCTTTACTGGTGTAACAGTTTTTCTTTGTAGACGAGAACGCACCATGCATGTCGCTCTGGGTAAAATCATCTGCCAAATGCTGTAAATGTAAACGGTTGTGTGATGAAACAGACTAATATAACCAATAGCAACATTCCACTGGGAGGAGATATCTTAATGCTGACACGTACTAATTATGTTAGACTTACTCATTACTCTCAACCTTAATTAAGAAGCAGATTAGCTGCTAGTGCTTAACACAATGATATGATCAAGACTTATTACGATAGGCAGCTCTTGAGGGTATATTCCACAATCCTGGTGACCGCTGCCGCCTCAATGGGATAGAAGGTGTTACTCTTTGTTTCTAGCAATTTCTCAAAGACCTTTAAGTGAAAGTGACTATTTGTCATTGTGAACACACTCAAGCACCACAACGAAATGCAACCTCTGCATTTAACCCATCACACATGCAGCAGCAGGCAGCCAGCCATCAACAGCGCCCGGGGAGCAGTGTAGTGGGACGGTACCTTGCTCAAGGGTACCTCAGTAGTGCCCGAGCCGGGTCTCGAACCTGAGACCTTCAGGTCTCAAAGGCAGTGTCCTAACCACTAGGCCACCACTGCCCTTAACTGATCTTGAGCTAGGAGTAGACTTCACAGCAGCGGCACCTGCCAATTCAATCGCACAGCTTAACCTAACGTAACGTGTAGAAGGACTCTGTTTGTAGTGCCCTGTGTTGTACTGGCAATTTGCACTATTTGTACTTGATGAATAGGCAAACATGGACACCTTCTCCCATATGTTCTCTGTCAACTAAATGAAAGGGTTGCTTGGCACTGCTTAGGAAGCACGCCTGGTCGATAACATGAGGCAGAATAGACCCAGGACATGCATGTCAGCCTGGTAATGCAATTGATGCATATGCTACATAATAAGATGAGCTCCCAAGGGCCGAGCTTCTCCATATATATTAATGCAGAGCCTGCGGTTCAGGAGGAGGTCACTATCTGCCAGAGCTCTGGCTGTTAAGAGCCTGTATGTCTTTTTTAAAATGTCCCTCGCAATTATCTGAGCATAATTATATTATGATTGACCGTCACGCTTGACTGGGTGCTACATCTGCACAACTCGATATCCTTGCGATCCGGTAGAACCAAAATAATCGAGGGGAAAATAAAGAGCAATAACGGTATTAATGGCAGATCCCATGTGGAGCATATTACGGATAATGAAAGTGAATTATTTAGTGTTTGGCCTCATCAGGAGATAAAGATTGCATTGCTTATTTAAGGCTGCTATTGATTGATGTTTTTTTCTGCTTTCTCAGATGTTCAGATTGAAAAAAAAAAACCATGAATTTCCAGCCATTTCATAGCCATTTGTAAAATTTTGCAATAATTTGTAGTATTCACACCCTTTGTGGGGGCCAAACGTAATTTTACTAACTTGATTCTTTTTTGGATCTGTTACTCACATTGAGCTGCAGCGTTTCCGTCCACTGTCCAATTACTCTGTACCCCGGAGAACTGTTATTGTTCGTCTGGTACTGGAACAAGTCGTAGCGTCCCGGAGCGTCACCATTGTGATTGAAAGTCACAGATGTTCCAGCGCTCCCTGAGAAAAAAAAAAGAAGCAAAAAAGCAGAGTCTATTACATTTTGATCCCCACTGTTGGAGCGACGTCATTGTGTTCCAGCACACTCGACATAGCGAACAACACCAGAATCACTCTCTTCACTTTAGCTAAATAAAAGTCTAATGCTCTGCTCCTTCACTTGCCATTAATCACACTTTTAGTGCACTGACCTGCTCTGGTTAGCACAGCTTGTTATCCAGCAGTTTCTTTAAATGAGAAAGCTCACAGCCGTAGAGTTGGCATGAACATGTGCTGGAGACAAAAAGCAGTTCAGATTTTAATTGAGGGGCTCCTAAGCAGCACAGTCAGAAGGTTGAGATGCTTGGCCTGGACACGAATTTGACTCCCTGTGATGCCACAGCCACCCAAGGCTCCATGACAGCCAGGGTTGGCCATGCTCCATACTGGATGGAAGGGATAGTTTAGTTGCTCTTTCCTGTGGATACTGAATGATGCCTAACTTCACTCGATGGTTGCTAAAATACAAGTGAAAGACTTATTTGTCATTGTGAACTCACCCAAACACAAAAAGTGCACCACAACAAAATGCATTTAACTTGCATACATGCACATTTGGAGCAAGAGGCAGCTACTGGAAGCACATGGAGAACAGTACCTTGCTCAAAGGTACCTCAGTAGTGCCCGAGATGGGACCTTCAGTTCACAAGAGCAATGTCCTAACCACTAGCCCACTGCCCAACAGGCAATAAAGTCCAATCTATGGTTATGCGTAAGGTGAAGTGGGTTAAAAATCTGTCAGTCTGGGACGAGCAGTATTAAACTGTTGGAAAGAACAATTATGTTTAAGTGGGTCTCGTCATTGTTGTACATTACAGAGGGGCATAAGTATAAATATACCCAACAGTGCACTGTATTTAAAAAAAAGAGCCCCCACAAAAGGCATTCTCTTATTATTTTTAAGATGTCTAAATCAGAAACAAAGTTATGTTCACCAGAAGCAAAAACTCACTTTTAAATAGTCCATTGCATTTTATCAGAAGGAGGCTTGTTTGGGAGCTTTAACACAACCTGATACTGTATTTATGAACCTTTAATAATGCCTATAAACACTGCTCCATTAACGTATTATTATTGCTCATTAATGCTCTTATTACTATTATAAAATGACAATAAATGATGGTGATATTTTATTATCTGTGCTACAGTTGCTGCTGCACATACTGCTTTTCTGTCCCTCATCATCATTCAATTCACTTCTTGCTTTTGGACCAGTTCACAAATAATCACTTTGTGTCACGTACTGGTCTTGTGTGTGATCATATTGACTCTGTCCAGAGAAAACCATGTATCTCCATTTTTCTTTTTCCTTTTTAATTTTGATATTTCTAAGTGAACACAGGATCTGGCCTTTACATATTCAGTACACTGAGAACTACACTGACTGCAACTGGAAGCCAAGCACAAAATGATTCCTCTAATGACAATCATTTTCTACTTGTCTTAGCCATTGAGAACTGATTTTCTGTTTTGGGTCTTTGAAAAAGTTTGGGAACCCTTGGACAAAAGATGGTATTCAGTAATGACTACTATCGGGGAGAAAATAAGGTAAAAATTAGGAAAAACATTCCACTAATGAACGCCGCAGGCTGGAAAAACCGATCACGGTTCCCCACCTCCTTCATTAAGCAAACGTGACAGTCCGTCCATGAACATTAATTTAAAAAAAAAAAAAACGCACTACAAAGAGGAACCAGCAGCATGATTTTTTTCCCCCACAAAAATTGGTGTTAGGAGGTGTAGGAGAAAAAGAGGCGCCAGCAGCGATTAAAGCATGAGTCTGAGGCACTACAAAAGAGCTGGGCTGCTGTGGCACATTGAGCCGTGTGGGCGGACGAGGCAACCTGCTGCCGAGCTTTCGTGCTCCATTATCCCTACTGCAGCTTTTAGGGGCAAATTCACAGGAGAAGGAAGAAGGAGGATAAGACATGCTGAGTGACTTTCTTTTCACCGAATGTGACAAGAGTCAGTGTGACAACGGGGCAGCAGTGAGGTAACTGTACTAGTTACAAGGACATTTAGCTACAGGAATGCTGCGAGGAAGAGGTTTTCACATGCCTCGACTGAATTTCACATAGCACGTTAGAACGTAGACAGATATTTCTTACACTATGCTTTATTGAAATAAAAATGCAATTTTTGCAGCGTAGCTCCATAAAAACGGCAATATTTTTATACTGTCAAGTAACAAGAGATAAGGAAATTCTACTTTTACTACTATTTTACCTAGAGTACAGGAATTATGATTTTCTATTATTTCTGTCTAGAAAAATATATATGAAAATGATGACTTACTGCACTCAAATACAGAAAAATTATTAATAGAACAAATATATGTGTAATGGTTTGGGTAATTAACTAACTAACTAACTAACTAACTAACTATCTGTCTGTATGTCTGTCTGTCTATATATCTGTCTGTCTGTCTATATATCTGTCTGTCTGTATATCTGTCTGTCTGTCCATATATTTACACACGTGGACAAAATTGTTGGTACCCTTCAGTCAATGAAAGAAAAACTCACAATGGTCACAGAAATAAC
>JBBPDA010000132.1:8903851-8920250 GCA_037974385.1 Arnoldichthys spilopterus | reverse complement strand
TGTGTGTGTGTGTGTGTGTGTGTGTGTGTGTGTGTGTGTGTGTGTGTGTGTGTGTGTGTGTGTGTGCATGTGCGTGTAATATTTCATATCTTGAGATTCCTTAATATACTTATACATCTTTACATACATTCGAACGTGAACGTTGTACTTACACAATTACACTGTGCTAAACACACTGATTTGATGTAATAACTGACCTTTATCTTCAAGCTACTACACTGAAGTTTGGAGAAGTTTGGACATTAAGTATTACATACATGCAGGCAGCACAGTGGCTCGAGCTATGGCCACACATTGAGAAGAACTTGCCCCCAGATCCCTGCTGGGCAGCCTTGGTGCTTTCTGTGAGGAGTCTGCATGCTCCCCTTGTGTCTGTGTGGGTTTCAGCCTTGAGCGTCAGTTTCTTCCCACATTCCAAAAACATGTAAGTCAGGTGGATTGGAGATGCAAAATCGCCCCAGATATGACTGTGTATGTGTGAGTGTGTTGTGTTCGCCTGTGTTTCTGCCCTGCAACCTATCCATATCCAGGATGTTTTTTCTAGAAGTGCTGGGACCCTCCATGATGCAGGTTTAGATAAACAGCTCATCATATGAAAGGAAACTAACAAATGCTGTTAATCCACTAACATTACCAACTACTCAGGGGTAGAAAAGAAGTGTATTTCTCATTGTGAACACACTTCATCACACGAAGTGCACCACAACATAATGTGACCTCTGCGTTTAACCCATCCACACAAGCTGAAGAGATGATCTGGAGGTTTTGTGCTGGAGTGGTCTCAGATTACTCACTGTGTACTCTACCTCCCATTAGGCATTATAGGAGACAATTCATTGCTATTATGTTGGCAAATGAAGGGCGATGTAATAAATAAAGAAGTGTCAATAATAATCTTATCTGATCTGATGTGATCTGAACTGAACTGTCCACATTTTTTCTTCACTTACCGTTGAAGCTGACGTTGCGGATATACTTGAGCAGCTTCTTGCCACCGGCCACTTCCATCTCTGCACACACGCCCGAGTGCTCTGGGCACAGGTCTTTTTGCATGTTGTGCAGTGCGTGGGCCATTGCGTACACGGCGTCGATCACAAACTGCACCTTCCCCTCTTGCTCGTACTTTGAGTCTGTCCCTATTCGCTCTTGTCCTGAGGAAGAGCAAGAAAAACACAAGAGGTGCTGTTTACTTCTGTGAAAAAAGTCTTATAGAGTCCAAGAACTGACATCCACAAAATGCAGGAAAAGAAAAATAATGTCACTCGCATCTGGGTAAGATCTTAGTTTGATATTAGCTTAGATTGATCTATGAATTTTTGACTTTGTCAAATTCATATTTAAGCTATATTTAGGTTCTTTACTGTAGATTTCTTTACAACAACACATTAAAATTCCAACAATCACTGAGACTGTGTTGTGAAAATGGTGATTATCTTGCTGGTATTCATTCTGGGAACATGTGCCTGAAATACGCATAAGGCATCATGAAAAATGTGTTCATACCAACTGAATAAACCTTGATAGATGTTTAGAAATTTATTATTATCTGTTATTTCAACACGCGTCAGTCATCACAGAGGCTTCTTTAGCAAGTCTTTAGTAAGTATGTTGGGTTTATGTACATTGAATAAATTTCCTAAAACTGGCCTTGAGTTTTACCCTTTAACTTCTGGCAGATTGAAACGGAATTTTTATGAGCATCTGACCTCCTTTAAATTCCATCGCTACCTTTTCTTTTGTGCTTACCTAACCTACTATTCCCTAGTCCTACCTCTGATGAAATCATAAGACTTTTCTCCCGCCTTACAGTCAGAGAGGCAGTTCTATTACTACAGCTTGGTTGAAGGTGTGGCCTAAACTAGAGCTTGGAATAGGAAGCTACCAAAAGAAAAAATGTAAATAAATACAATAAAAACAACAATTGTTTCATTTTAATGGTTTAACCACAGTTCTGGGATCAGCCCAAATCTCACCAAATAAATATATTTCATAGGATATAACTTTAAAAACTCTGGCCCAGCACTGTTCTTTTACAAACAAAGTATTATTGCTGTAGTTTATTACAAGAGCTACATCAGAGTCACAGTGTTGGGAAATTCTAGCATGACTGAACTGTTGTCGTTAACTCGATCTGGAGGACAATTACTGAGGCTTATCCAGACCTCACTGAAATGCCTTTAATCTTTACTTGCATTACTCTCTTCACCCAGGATTCTTCAAATACCACTTATATTAATAGAGAGAATTACTGTATTATTCACTAAGGCCAGCACAGTTTTTCCAGTGATTTAATTACTTGGACTTTTGATATTTCTTCAGGTCAGGCATCCGTTTCACAGGGTGCCAATAATGGAAGAAAAACACTTGCATCTGGCAGATTAAAATAAAGTCCCACTATTTATTCAAAGTTATCTCAATTTTAAAGCTCGCACATGTGTCTTCAGATGTTATTCACAGTATAGAACAATATTCACAGTGCATTACAGATGGCTAGCTTAACCTAAGTATTTCAGATTGGTATCAGCACTGGACATTACCTGCCAGTTTGATTAAAAAAAAAAAAAATAATAATAATAATAATAATAATAATAATAATAACAATACTACTACTACTACTACTACTACTACTACTACTACTAATAATAATAATAATAATAATAATAATAATAAATTATGTATATAGCACATTTAATGCATCTGGATGGAGCTCAAAGTGTTTTACTGGAAGTGCAAATATAGAATAAACCAAGTCTTGCAAATATAAATAAATAAAATAAATCACACTTAAAAATAAATAAATGCATTAATAAAATAAACAAATAAATACACATATGTAATGTAATAAAAACAAAGCTAATATAAGCAAAAAGCATGTTCAAGCTTAAAATATAGAAAGGAAAGAAGATCTAAGAACATACCATAGTAAACCATAGAAACAAACTAAAAGCTTGTGTTTGAAAATGTTTTAAGACACTTTTTAAAAATACCAGGAGAAGGAGCTTGACAAATATCTTAGGGTAGATTGTACCATATCTTTGGTGCATAAAAACAAAATGCTGCTTCCCAATATTTCTAGTATCTTTCTTTTGGATGTTTAATAAACCAGTGCTAGATGATTGTAAAGGTGTGTTTGGGAAATGTGTCATGTGATACTTGTCCATTTACAGCTTTAATTAGTAATAAAATATTGTTTTAAATTCTGAAAGAGACTGGTAACCAGTGAAGTCCAGCTAAAATAGGGGCAAATGTTCAGTATTCGGTACTGCTACGAGAAAAAGAAAGAATGTTATGGTGTTATGCCTCCTCTATCTGTAACGCCTTCCAATGAATCTTTTCAACCCTTTCCGAATAAAAATGGTGAAAACCTTGCCCTGAGACCACACAGACATTAGAGTTACTGCCATGTCTCCTACTGAGAGGAGAGACAGAAGACAGGAGACCCTGCTGTCTTCTAGTCCCGGGGAGATCATAGTCAATTGCATCCTTAGGGAGCTAAGACCAAGACTGCCCTTGGCACAGCTGGGCCTTGAAGCTGACTCCCAGCTGCAGAGTAGACCTTTGCCCCAGGGGAAATGCTGGAGAAGTTCTCAGAAACCAAACAAACAGGACGTAATACAGTGGTAAACTTTACTCCTCTAGCTCGACGGTTCTTGTAAAAAAAGACAAAAGGTTATCTGTCATCAAAGGCCACATTGCGACCACGGAAGCTTGACAATTACTATGCTTCCGATCTTTCATTGTGCATACAGTCAGTTGAGATAATGCTTTACTGATAGGTGGCATTCACAAGGCTGTGAGACATTTAAGCCTTTTATAACAGCTACGTTAACATTTATAAAGGCTTATTCCATCAAGAAATGGCCGCTTTAGACGAAGAAATGAAGTGAAAGTCATTGTGAACATACCCCACCACACAAAGTGCATCACAATGAAATGTGACCTCTGGATTTAACCCATCCACACATGGAGCATTGGGCAGCTATCACGCAGTGTAGCGGCATGGTACCTTGCCCAAGGGTACCCCAGTGGTACCTGTGTCAGGATCACATGGGCAAATCCCTAACCACTGCCCATTAAGATAAGAGAGAATGAGAATGATTATAGTTCATAGAAGGATGTTTTGAGGAACTATTTTAGCTCAGTACTTTCTCGCACTACAGGAACCATGAGTGACATAAGTGTTTGGTGACTGAAACTGTGTAAAAGGTTTGCAGTGTAATCAATAGGTCTTAGCGCTAAAAAAATGGGAAAACCATGGAAAAATGCAGTCCAGGCTTTATTAAGCCAGTATGTGACAGTGGAAATACAGCATGGGTCTGATGTGTTTAAGCGCTCCGGTCACTGTGTCCTCCATCTTCTTCTATGCGGTCACTATACCAGCAATCGGCTGGTTTATGTCACTGGTAGTTTTAAAGCAAAAAGAAAAAACACCCATGTGTGGCTCTCAGGGGAGCCCCCCAGTGGGAACTCCTCTCAAAACGTCCCTAGAACTGCCTTTACAGATATTTTTGGCCATTTCTAGCAGTCTATTCTTTATAAAATGCTCTCACAATGTAAAGGGCAGATAAAGGAATAGTATAAGAACATACAAAAATAACAAAAAAATTGCAGTTACAAGGTTCTGATACAATTAACCAAGCAGACCTAACATCTAGTATAGACAAGCACTTAACGAAAAACTATCCTTAGGAATGACTTAATCTGAGGGAGAAAAGGACATCTCTGTCAAGCCTTTTCTCCTCTCTCGCACACGGCAGCTCTTCAGGGACATGGAGAAACTTGTGCAATTTTCTCTCCAATCTCCCTCAAATTAGCAGCAATGTTCTCACACTTTGACACTCCTTGCCCCTTCGAAGTCTCCCTCTTCTCCTCAGGGAGTCTCTACGGTTGGACCGCAGTAAGAGGGTTTTCCCTTAAGCACTCACCGGCCAACTTAATCACTGTGCCAATGCTCAGTGTACCGTCTTTGTGAGGATATCGAAGGGAAAGGTTAAGTCCCATGGCGAATCACGAGCTGAGCACGAGCTGGCGACCACGTCAATCCAAGTGTGTGTATTTTTGGGACGGACCTCTGGTCAAGCAAGCGCAGTGGCCTAGACATAAAAGATGCCAACAGGAAGAGGATCCAGTAGGTGAGTCACTAGCCACGGTTAGTGGGAGGAGATGGTGATGGATGATGGGAAAATGTCAGCTCTTCTAAAAGAGTCGAAAGACCCTTTGAGTTAAACTGGCTACTGCCAGCGGGGACAGTATTTGGACAGAATTTCACACACTGTCCTCTTTTACATCAGGTATCATCATCCACGTCATCAGGTTTCACCGTCTGCTTTTTATAGCAGGTATCAACTTGGAACGAGATTTTAAATGCAATATAAATACTGTGGTGTGAAAAAGTTGCTTTTTAAAGTGAAAATAAGTGCATATCATTCAAAGAGAAAACACAGTTCATTTTAGTATGTTATTGCTAGTCATATTGCACAATTGCTGATTTTTTGCTAAATAAATAAGAAAAAATAAGATAAAATAAAAAATATATAATATATTTAATATATAATATATAAATATATTTTTTATTTTATCTTATTTTTTCTAATATGTTAAACTTACTAAATGAATAGTAATTAGGCACTAAATATGCCATTTTTGCAGAGTATGTGACTTTTTTTAACAAAATAAGAAATTGTTTGGGGGGCTCACACCATGTGATTGTATATAATACATATATAGCTTGAACAAGTGATGTAGAGATGTCCTCTTTTGCCACATTGCGACTACGGAAGCTTGACAATTACTATGCTTCCAATCTTTCATTGTACATGCAGTCAGTTGAGATAATGCTTTACTGATAGGTGGCATTCACAAGGCTGTGAGACATTTAAGCCTTTTATAACAGCTACGTTAACATTTATAAAGGCTTATTCCAGCAAGAAATGGCCGCTTTAGGCGAAGAAATGAAGTGAAAGTCATTGTGAACATACCCCACCACATTCCTGACAGTTCTCCTGTCCAGTCTGTTTAATGCATGGGTTCATTTTTGTGGGACAAAATGATCATTTCTGTGTAATTTTAAGCAAGATATTTGCTAAGCATGTTATATATTATTCCCTTTATTTTTAAGAAGCTTTTATTTTTTCTTCATTCATTGTAGCTGCAACTTGAAGCTGTATTGCACAATGAGGAAGCCATACATCAACTCTAGCAGAAACACCAGCAAGTTCTCTGTGTGCAAGCTCAGTTTGAACAAAAAAAATAAGATAAGTCCAAATTTCACATTAAAAAAAAAACAACAACCAGATGTTTTCTCAGTGTCAAAGATGAAAACATCCATCTAGATTGTTATCAGCAAAAAGTGCAAAAGTCAAAATCTGTGATGATATGTGGGTACATTAGTGACCAAAGGCATGAGTGAGCTGCATGTATGTGAAGATACCATTGACTCTGAGACATATATTTGGATTTTAGAGAGACATATGTTGTCAATAAGGCGAGGTTTATGCTTATTTCAGCTGGACAATGTCAGAGCACATTCTGCATGTGCTACAACACTCTGACAAAACAATGAATCATGTAACACAATGGTAAACATGTCTCTGCCCCAACTTTTGTTCAGTGTCTTGTAGCTGTCAAAATCCGAAATTGTGAAAATTTGCAAAACACGATTAATTTGGTAAAAATCCCAACTTTTCAGGAAATGGTGTTAGTGACATTCCTACCAGAGGCCACACATTTTATCCTCTTGTTATGATGGCAACACTCATCAAAAGGTTTCATATGTTTACGCCAACCTTTGGGCAAAGTTGACTCTCAGCATGTGCTTCTAAGAGCTTGAGAAATAAAACTGCTGTCATTGATGTTGATGTAAAATACAGCCAAGGTTTTATCAGACAGCACTGTCAATTGTACATTGTACAATAAGAAATCAATGAAAAGCAACAAACAAGGCAAAGTTCCCCACACTTTAATGCACAGTTTATGTAAAACCTCTCCCCCACACACACTGGCCTAGGATACTGTTAAAAGAGCTTGGATGTGATGGCGGTTTGATTGATTGCCGTGGGCATACTCCGAAAGAACAATAATCACTGCGACACATGCAACAGCTGTGTTCACCTGTGCAACACTGTGCAGTACATGATCAGCATGAAACCATGACTACAAGCAATTTTAGTAAAAAAAATAAATTTATTAAAAATTCTAATGCAATCAATGTAACAAGATATCAAAAGGGGGCTGACTGATCCAAAAATGACTAATGTGTTTATTAGGGAACGTGTGTATTAGCAAAAATGGCAGCCAGCTTTGAGACCCCACACCCAGTGCAGCAGCATTCTTACCCACTGAAATCACAGTGGCTCCTGTGGGTAGATTTACAATAAAGGGCATACACTAGAGTGCAGGTGCACCCTGATGTGAATACAATATGGTCTCAAGACAAAAGAGACAAAATATAAAGTGTTTTCCCACCCTAGGTTTCTCCAGGGGTGTAATTCCACTCCTGCTACCAAAACACGGTTTGTGAAATGATAACACAAACTGTGCAGAAATTGCATCCTTTTTGCATGATATTCTGTGCTGCATCTTCTCATGCGTCAGTATCGGATCTTGAGGGTTAACACAGTGTAAGGTGCTTTCACATGACTAGTGATGAAATCTCCCAAAGCCTGTGTTGCCATTGTTTTCCTATGGAGAACACATCACACCTCGTCTGTTGCGTCATTGTAATTCAACATTGGTAGGCAAACTGGTTGACCCCATTCGCCATTGAACTTTCTGAGCATAACCAGTGACTTTCCAGTGTGCCATCATGGAACATGTGGCACGACACTGGCACCAACATGTAGGACAAACATGAGAAGCTCATATTGTTTGTCAGACTTTTAGAAGCTACAGGACCACAACACAGAGTAAGCATCAGGCTACCAGACTACAGACCTGGCATACTCAGAAGCCATGTCCCTGGTTATTAGATATTACTTATTGGATATCATATATTTTGGTACACTGTGTCTTCTTTGCAGAGAAAATTGTGCAGCAATCCACAATTACACACCAAAGACACTTGGCATGTGAAGCACCGAGTTTTGCATTACGCCTACAGTGAGCTTCATGTTGCCAGTGCTAGTCATGTGAAAGCACCTTTATTCTGATGATCATCATTTCAGTACATGTCCAGATTCTAGTGATTCTGCTCATCCTCTGACTCCACTGTCATTGGTAAAGGAAATCTCCCCACATGTCTTTTGAGACCATAACACTCAATCAGCCACGGTGATTCGCTCAAACATAAATTGAGTGGAATATGAAGTCAGCCGCATGTGTAATATCCCCACCCTCACCATCATCGGTGGAGCTCCTTCAGATACATATGCATGAGGTAGAGAAGCAGATATTGCATTGTAGCAGGCACAAGGCCCATTAACTGCAGGTTTAAGCTTGCGTGCCAGTTTTCTACAAAGCATGCAGGAAGAATCTGATCTGAACCTGAAGTTGAGGCAAAAGGGTTTATAATCTGGCCCTCAAAACACATGAAAATATGGTGACCATGTTTCTGCATACAGTCCAGTTAACACTAGACCTGTCCAAATTATGAGACTCTCCCTCTGGCTTACTGCCCGCCCACAAGCCTGCCCCCTTCTTCTGCACCATTAACACTTTTTGTTATACAAGGGGATTATCTCCCAGGTCCTGAAGTGCTGAATGGCTGGAGTTTAACAGTGTTATTGCAATTTGTTTATTAATCTTAAGCCTTTATTATTATATATTATTATTAATAATTGTTATTCTAAGTATACGTTATTGTCAGGAGGGCACCCTAGCCCCGCCCCCACAGCTGAGCCGAAGCTCGGGCTCAGCTGTGGGCAATTATCTAAGGGCTTAAAGGGCTTTCGTGGGCGTCCCTCCTTGTCCGTCTTTGTCTGTGTTCATGCACACTGTTTTGGTCTCTGTCCTGTCTTTTTTGAGTTTAAATAAAACCCCTTTTTGTCACGTCCATCCTGCCTGCATTTGCTGCCAGTACACCCGAGATCATTACAGTTATCTGATAAATTCTATACAACTAGCATGTAATAATGTTATGTGTGCCCACATGTGAGTCGTTAAGAGATCAATGTAATACAAAAAGAAATGAACTGAAGTGACTTCATCTAAATGTGTACCCCATTTACACATAAATAAATGATATCGCATGAACACAACCATTGCCAAATGGAAGGTAAGGTGTGTTGAGAGGTCGTGATATAATTTATTCACACTGAATTGATGTACACGTTTGTACATCAGCACATGCAGTGCAGCATTCTTTTCAGTGTAGAACAGTATGTAATACATATAAATGGTGCATGAGTATACATAGTATAGTCCAGTAATACCCCAGGAATGAAGAAGGAGAAAAAATTGTGGCGTCGAGACCTTGAGGCTTCTAACATTCAGAATAAATTCATTCATGCAGCTCTATCTGAACTTCACTGAGCTATAAATAATGTTGGTGTATAATCAACGACTTCGATTAAAATGGCAAACACAACAAACTCACAGAACACACACACACACACACATACACACACACACACACAAATGTATGTTGGATAGAACAGCTGCTTAATCTACCTGAGGCCAAAACCACAGGGCAAGGGAGGACTATATTATACAACAATCTTTCAGACTCTGTCCTTGAAGCAGCTGCACATGGCTTTTCTGTTAGTGTGGCCGGTTTGCACAAGAACTGAGCAGTTGATTAACATGAAAGCTAAATAGATGGACCTGACTGGGTGGTCAGTCTTTGGAATTACAGTGGAATGATTTGAGATCTTTTCAGATCCCTTGCTAAACCCATAGGCACCTTCTTTATGAAGGTCTTATGGGGCGAGTGGTGGCCTAGTGGTTAGGACTTTGCCCTTGCGATCAGAAGGTCACGGGATCAAGTACCGACCCAGGAACCACTGAGCAAGCCTTGAGCAAGGTACCGGCCCACTACACTGCTCCCCGGGCCCTGTTGATAGCTACCCCTGCTCCACATGTGCATGTGTGATGGGTTAAATGCAGAGGTCACATTTAGTTGTGGTACTTGGGTTTATTCGCAATGACAAATAGTCACTTTCACTTAGAGTCCTTTAGGTCTTGGTATGGTAACACCAGACCCTAGATGTCAGATACCATTAATGGCACTTATACACACACACACACAGGCCAGCCTTCACTCCCAACATGCATCAGGTAACAACATTTTTTAAAATGCTCTACCCATCACAACACTGATATTGTCAAATTTTCTCAGATTCTTGTCCTTTTTTTCTGCTTCCAACTCACCAACTTCATGAACTGCCTGATCTATCCCACACTTTAACGCGTGCCACTTTTATGAGACCAATGTTATTCATTTCACCTGTCAGTGGTTTTAATGTTGTGGCTTATTGGTGTGTACGTATAACATCTTTAATCTGAATTCAACTTTAATTCGGCAGAATGTGGTTTTTAAGGGTTGTGTCAGTCACGCTACTGGGTTCTGAAGGTGTCATGTAAGAAGCTCGATATTTGAGGTCACTATGCATTGAATACTGTTGCTAATGTTCTTTCTGAAGGTCAAAATGACTATTAGGGGGAAAAGTTGTCTCGTTGTAACAATTAATTTTTCTTACTTTTCATTGCTGGATTCCAATTAGTCTAAATGGCTGTGAGAGATCACATTTTGCTCAAATGGTAAGACCTATTTATAGACAGGAACTCAACAGTAGCATGTAGAGCCAATTTTATGGCAATGAACCGACCACCTGAACCACTCCTTGTCTTGTCTTACAGTATATACCATACAGACTATGAAAATGTCAAAATAGTGATTGTTCATTTGTCTGCATTTACTAATTAAACCTTATTTATGGCAACTTGGAAAAACTGTCGACTGTCCTGCAGCAGAATGTCATGGGACAGAGGCTGTGGTTTTAATCACTGTAATTAAATGTGTTTCTTTTCTATTTTTTTGCCCATCTGCTTTTCACAGGTCTCAGGCTGAACCTGCTTCTCACTCACTACAGCAGAACCAACTGCTCTTTTTTCATGATGGAAAATTTCCTACCAGGTGTTCCAGCTAATAGGAGCTCCTTTTAACAGGTTCACCTAATATATGTCGGCCATCTGGGAATTGTTGTGCCATTCATTTTTTAAAATTTTTAAAATAAAGATGCTAAAAAGGTTCTTGGAGCAAAGCTGTGATCAGTGCATTATTGCCATACATCATTAGAAAAGGGCTTTGTTAGGACTTTTCCACCAAGACCATTCTGGTGCCAGTGCCATGACAGTGCCGGATCTACAACCCCGCTGTACATGTACCCGTTGTCTTAAGCACAATACATGTCTAATAAAGTTTGTGAGTGCGTGATTATTTGTCACTGCGAAAACACCAAACAGTGCACCACGACGAAATGTGGCCTCTGCATTTAAGCCATCCGTGTAGCAGCAGTGGGCAGAACCTGGGGAGTAGTGCTTGGGGATGGTACCTTGCTCAAGGGCACCTCAGTATTACTGGTACAGGTCTGGGATTCACACCGGTGACCTTCAAGTCACAGGGGCAACTCCTTAACAGCTACACCAGCACTGGCCCAAAATTAGCTAGTACTGCATGGTAGTACCTACATTTTGGTGGAAAAGATCTTGACCTTGAGTTTTTGGTGCTAGATTGTGTAAATGCTGGTAGTTAAATGAACTGTTGATGTCAATGTTGTTGTACCTGATTAGTCACCTTAATGTGTATCTGCCATCAATTGCAAATTCCAGGGTCAGCAATTGAAACGTCAGAAGTAATGGAGCCTCTTTTGGTTTCCCCCAAGAACCTTTCAGTGGATGGTTCTTTAAGAACTTGTTTTATTGTAAATGAGATGTTCAAGTGTGGTGGAACTTTTAAAAGCAGAAAAGCCTCCACACTATGCAAAATATCAACACCAACTGAAAGTATAAGAAAATCCAGTTTTTTAGAATGTTCATGATACTTTTTTTTTACATAATTCTTCATCCCTTCAGGATAGATGGGGTGCGCAATATCTCACAGCCAGGTTTGTGCCATCTTGTCCTTTATTATCACATCAATGAATCAACCAAAATGATGTATAGATGTATAGATGTGACAAATGCTGATCTGTGTTCGCTCCACAATTAAGTTTACTACTGTGAGCAGGGTTTTGTACTAAGACGCTGCTTGTGCTAATGACAACACTGCTGCATTTGACCTTTAATAATAAAACGTTCACATTATAATTTTTCTGCATGTGTGAGTTGATGGAACTGTGGCAGATTGTGTAAAATCTTATCATATTTCATACTGATGCAGACCCCAGTACAGTAGAAAGTGATGAAATCATTGACTAAAATAATTGATGTAGGTTTAAATTGAGATGAAACTTGTGATTTACACCCCTAGTCACCAAATGCATGAACACAACTCAATTGGTCACTAAATGCCAAAGCATCTATCTAACAACAGTTGCTGCTGCTAACTAGGACAGAGGAGCAGTTAATGTAGCTTATCTGCCATGATAACAGAACAGGTGTGACAATGGCTTAGCAAGCAGGCTGCAGGCCAAAACAGTGCCACACACCACAGTACAGGTCTGACTCCAACTGACGCTCTGCTAAAACAACTGTAAATGAGAAAAATGAAAGTCTGCGAGATCAAAGTCGAACGGCTGGTGCTGGAGTGACAGTGTCTGGAGGTATGACGTGTTTGCGAAGCTAACGATAGTTCAGGTAACGATGCCGCACAGGTTAAGATCTGACAGCTTGAATCTAGAGCTCTGTTGATACGAGTGTAGATGAGAAAAACTACTAGTGAGGAAAAAGTGAGGGCATAAGCTTAAAAGAAGCAGCAAAGTGTTAAAAAGCCAGTGTAATAAGTGCATTTCATAAACTGATCAGCCATAACATTAACCCCACTTGCCTAATATTGAGTAGATCCTTCACGCTACTGAAGCAGCTTTGACTGTGGTGCACTGTGTGTTCTGACCCCTTACTATCAGAGTCAGCATCACTTTTTAAGCCACAGTAGCTCTTTTGTGGGGTCGGACCAGACGGGCTAGCCTTCACTACCCACATGTATCAGTGAGCTTTTGATGTCCTTGTCAAAGTGGCTCAGATCCTTACACTCACCCATTTTTCCTATTTCCAGTACATTAAATTCACGAACTGACTGTATACCTATATATATATATATATATATATATATATAAATATATAACCTAATAAATAACTAGATGAAAGTGGTCATTGTAAACACACTCAAGCACCACAGCGAAATGCGACCTCTGCATTTAATCACACATGCACACGTGGACCAGGGTGCAGATATCAACAGCACATGGGGAGCAGCGTAGCGGAACGGTACCTTGTTCAAGAGGACCTCAGTGGTACCTGGGTCAGGACTTGAACCTGCAACCTTCAGTTCACAAGGGCAGATCCTAACCACTAGGCCACCACTGCCTTATAGTCAATGCTATTCACTTAACCTGCGAGTGGTGTTAATGTTTTGGCTGATTGCTCTATATGATGTTAAACATGTAATGGTTAATGATTCGTGACGGTTGTCTAGTTCAATTCTGAGCAGCTTTGATCTCTCCCTGTTGAGAAAAATGGGTGTACACATTGGGAACGTTGGCAGTAAATAGGAAAACAGGATTTCTTTCTCCCTCAAATATATGTAGAAGTGTTTGTCATGCTCGTTACCCTAATGAGATAAAGTGATACAACCCGTCAACATAAATGGAAGTGATCTCCAAGTCTGTGTAACAAACAACAGTTCAGCAGATCCTGACAAGCTCGAGCGCAGCTGACTTGGTGAGCAGTGGTGGCCTAGTGGTTAAGGAATTACCCACTTGATCAAAGGGTCACAGGTTCAAGTCTCAGCCCAGGTACAAATGAGGTTCCCTTGAGCAAGGCAGAGTCCCACTACACTGCTCCCCAGATGCTGTTGATAGCTGCCCGCTGCTCCACGTGTAGATGGGTTAAATGCAGACGTCACTTTTCATTGTGGTTCTTTTAGTAACAGGGTGTGTTCACAATGACAAATAGTCACTTTTACTTTTTAAATGAGAAAAACGTTTGTCCAAAAGAGCAAAGTTGAGCAAATAATGCTGGAAAGTCCAAATCTGTCAGTCGTGATGTTTGGATCAGTAGCATCTTTACTAAGCCTTTGATGTCTTAGTAGGCCAAACATGCCACATGCTTCCAGCTGAGTGACAGCCAAAATCAAATATGTTCTGCGGTGTGTAGCTTTTAGCTGCTTATCCTGTGCAGCTGTCCTTGTCCATGGTCCTGAAAGTTATTTAGCTCTTCTGAACATAAATAGGCAGCTCCAAAGTGGTACAACTTTCAAATGTTGGCCCTAGTCATTCATAGCCAGGAGTCCAAGAGAAAACAACTGGTCCATCCATCTGCCCCATTATTTTTTACAAAACAGCATAATTATTATGGTGTTTTGCAATATACACCAATCAGCCGTAGCATTAACACCACCTGTCTAATATTGAGTAGGTCCCTCATCCTGCTGAATCATCTCTGACTGTGGTGTACTGTGTGTTCTCACCCCTTTCTACCAGAGCAAACATTCACTTTTCATCATCAAACCAGATGGGCTAATCTTGCCCACATGCATCAGTGAGTCTTGGGTGCCCATGACCCTGTCTGATTCACCAGTTGTCCTTCCTTGGATCACTTTTGGTAGGTACTAACTGCTGCACACCTGGAACACTCCACAAGACCTGCCGTTTTGGAGATGCTCTGACTCAGTTGTCTAATCACAATAAGACCCTTGTCAAAGTGGCTCAAATCATTATTCTCGCCCAATTTTGCTTGCTTCCAGCACATCAACTTTAAGGACTGACTGTTCACTTGCTGCCTAATATATTCCACACCTCCAACAGGTGCCACTGTAATGAAATAACTAGATAAGGATATTCATTTTACCTGTCACTGGTGTTAATGTTATGGCTGGTTGGTGTGTACAGAAGGCGTAACATTACAGAGTGTATAACCTCTGCTGCTCTTAGGAATCTCCTTATTTCTGAATATACGTATTCCAGTGATGTGTAATTGTGTAATACAGCAATGGTATGTCTCACTCTCAGCTTTGCACGTGTATCTGTTTAACACTGTCATGTTTAATGTGGTCTGTGTTGACTGTAATGTCTTTGGCCATGTTCTCTTGTTAAAGTGCATTATTTTCTGGGGGGTGGGGAATAACCAGGTCCTCAGACTGGTAAAGTCAAAAATAATTCAGATCTGCAAGGTGGATGTGCCGCTGCGTGCCTTAAGGCAACTCTTCTGCCGTTCCTTTGTTTTGAGACAAATCTACATGTATGTGGCCACTTACGACTGCCATGCGACAGCGTATGCAAACAAAAGTGCCTCTGCAGCCAGAGCTCAGTGCACCAGATTCCTTTTGATCTCCCAAATACCCAGTAGGCCTTTCAGAGCTAATTAGTGACTGTAGTTCTTCTAAGTGAGGAAAATAAAAACTGAGGCCAAGCTTAAGAGAAGCAGCAGGGCTCCGAAAAACACGGCGAGTTCAAGTGCATTGCATGTATGACGTTTAACACGTGATGGTCAACGATTCCCCCTTTTCTAGTTCAGTCATGAGCCTCTTTGATCTTTCCTGGTCGAGAAACACGGGCTGCACACTTCCACGGTAAACAGGAGGATGGCCTGTTTTGTATTTTTTTTCCCTCTCAAATATATGGGGAAGCGCTCGTCATGCTCATTACGCTAACGAGATAAAGTGGTACAGCCCATCATCGGAAATGGAAGTGATCTTCCAGTCTGTGTTACATAGATAAACATTGCATGTAATTATGATGAATAGATGGATTTAAGATGATTGGCAGTAACTGAATGAGGTGCAAAAAAGGGGGGAAAAAGACTCTTCCCAGAATCCCTTGCTAATACTTTTTTTTATATATATGTCTCTTGAGAAACACTTGATGCCATCAGGTTGTATTTTTCATGTGTACGTTTCTGATGTCACTGCTGACATTTTGGCAACCTGTGACAAATAACCTGATGTTTCACTTGTCTGACATGCAATAAATCTAGGAAGGGGGGCTTTTATTAGAAAGGTCCAGAGGCCGAATCCCTTTCCCTGCTGATGCATAATAGCCATGGTAACAAATGTCTGCTCCAAAGAATAAAAGCTCGCAAACTGATGCGTTTTTATGAATGTTCTTACACCAAGAGTATTTTTTTTATTATACTCTTGAATATTTATTTTTACTGCCAGGGTGGCTGCCACAAAGTTGCGGTCGTAAAGCTTGATCTGACTCAAGATTTGTCAGTTTTCACGTAGTGGTGAGAGAAGAGCTCGGGGTAGGAGTGCTAATGCCATATCAACAAAGTGCAAATAAAAGCCCATTTACGCCCAGAGTGT
>JBBPDA010000132.1:8886448-8903751 GCA_037974385.1 Arnoldichthys spilopterus | reverse complement strand
TTCTGTAAAGCTGCTTTGTGACAACATCAGTTGTAAAAAGCGCTATACAAATAAACTTGACTTGACTTGACTTGACTTGAAGCCAATCCCAGCTGACTACGAGCTCAAGGCGGGGTTCAGCCGGGACAGGAGGCCAACCCATTGAAGAGCAACACACAGGCAACCATTTACCCCTACACTCACACCTACGGGCAATTTAGAGAATCCACTCAACCTTTTGCAGGCCTTTGGACAGAGGGAGGAAACTGGAGCACCTGGAGGAAACACGGGGAGAGCTTCTTGCTGTGAGGCGACAGTGTTTTCCTTGGAAAAATAAAGCATTAAAGCTTCTTTAAGGTGCTCAGCTGATCCGTAAGACGGCCCCGTATGTATCTGTGTGCATGCAATACCAGTAGCGTGATCAATGTCAAAATCAAAGTCATTATACTTTACTGAATCAGGCCCATGCTTATTTTTTTCTGCCTCAGTGGGACGTTCTGTGGGCAAGAGCTTGTTTACCCACGGCTGACCCTGATATGACAAATACACAAAGGTGCGGAGGAGACAAGCGTTTTGTCCTTGCCATTAATCAGACATAGCTTTAGTGCTTTAGTTCATCCTGCATTTCTTTTCTTGCCGTGTTCTTTTGTCGTGTGGTATTTTCTCCCCTTTTTCCTGCCGGCTATTCAGTTTCTTTGCGTTCCCATGAAAAAATGATCAATGTATTTTTGAAAAGCCATCAACATTCACCAGATTTTTTACGATTTCTTTATTTAAAAAGCTGTCATGCGACAAACGATTTTGTTCTCTTTTGCTGTTGGCACACTCACGCTCCCTCAGCAGAGGAGAAGCGAGGAACAGGCCTTGAGAAGATGCAGTTTAAAAGATGAGCTAATGGTCATACACCCCCTATAAAAATAATAAAAATAATAAGGAAGGGTTTTAGGGTTTTTTTTGCTCGCTGATTAGCCAATTTGTCGCACCAACATCTAAGTATTTCATCAAGATGGCATTTGAAGAGGATCTAGATCAAAGAGGCAGCCCTCAGAGAGGGAGGAAGTCATTACTGGTGTTCCGGGAAAAAGGCTCACCAGGGATCGTGCTGGTCAGCTCGGACAGCTGAAGATTGGGAATTAAATCCAGGTCAAGCCACTGCAATCTGTAAGAATAGCCAGAACCCTTGGTTGACATTCTGAATTAGGGAGATGAATGGAGGTAATGGCCCTGTAAAATACCAAAAAGCTGCTTCCAATGCTTACTTTTACCGTTGTCAGGTCTCTTTTCTTTTTTTGTAGTGGAAAATTGATACAAGATTCAACCATGAAAGCGGCGAAAGATTACATTTGATTCTCATCAAAAGAGCTGTGTATTCATTCAGTGCATGTGGAATGTATTACAAGTGGTATTTCAGCTGTAAAACCGACACTGCTGCACACCTTTAGTGGCAGGTCTAAGCTGCCTGCAAGGCAGTTTGTACCATATTTTGAAGAAGCCAATAGATTTACCAATAGGACGTTAATGTTCGTTTAATATAGAATGACATCCAAAATTATTTGGAACTTTGATTAATAAAAAAAAAAAGCTTTAAAGCTGTTGTACCATGGAAAACACATTTTTGTACTTCTCTTATCATTTTTTTTCCTCAGAAAGTGTTACATTTATTCAGGTCTTTTTTTTTTTTTTTTTACAACAAGAGCCTGTGCATATAGTGAGAATGACTATTTGTCATTGTGAACACACTCAAGCACCACAATCAAATGTGACCTCTGCCTTTAACCCATCACACGTGCACACGTGTAGCAGTGGGCAGCTATCAACAGCGCCCGGGGAGCAGTGTAGCAGGACGGTACCTTGCTCAAATGTACCTCAGCGTTGCCTGGGCCAGGAGTTGGACCTGTGACCTTCAAGTCCCAAGGGCAATGTCCTAACCACTAGGCCACCACTGCCCATTACACACTACACTACACTGTAGGTAGTGTGAAAACATGGTCTAAAACTGTTTGCACTTTGCTTGACTTTCAAGAACACTGGCGTCTTTTGCAACTTCTAGTCATTTCTGAACATAAAACCCTGCATAAGAACCTATTTAGCGTACACCTGTACAGCTAATGCCAATCTGTACTTGCTTTGATGACTCACCATTGCATATGTTGCGGAGATGCACTATGGTCATGTGTAGGAGGCGCAGACAGAATCCAGTAGCTTGGAGGGATTAATTATAATTGCTATCTGCAGGGCCTGTCTGTGTCAATTTAGTCAAACTCAGCACTGGGTGACATGCTTCAGGAAGAATGTAATTGGTCAGTTAACATTAGTTGACAGATCAATTTAATCATAACGCAGTTTGAAGGCTCTGTTTTCCTCAAGTTTGTGTCTTTACTTTAAGCAGTAAAGCTAATGTGATGCCCTGTGATGACCCATCTACTCACCAACCATGAGACAAACCATGTTTTTTAAACATGTTTGGTACTACAGGCTTATTTTTATGGCAATGTCCATTAAAAAACTTCTAGGCAATGGCGTCAAGTATGCATTTTGCATTTTCGTGGTAGCAAAAATGTTTAAATACACAACTGCTGTCTAACATTGCAGGTTATGTAACCAGTTTTGAGTCTTTAGTTCTGCTTTGTTAGGTTAAGTAGTCTCGCTAGTTAGCTCACTAGCTTGCTAGCTGTACCAGACTGCAGTCTGGCTAAAGAAAGTAAAGTAATTGAGTAAAGTTTATTTATAAAGCACATTTTAAAAAGTTTGTGTTTACCAGTGCTATACAATACAATACAAAAAAAGAGAAGATACATAAAAGTAAATCAATAAAATAAGGTAAAATTAACAAGATAAAACAGGGATCATGAACATCACATGGCAAAATGTCTCAAAAGCCCAGGACTAAAAGAAAATCTTGATTTAAAAGAAAGGATGCTAAGAGAAGATTCCTAACATCAGGAGAACATTATCTGTTCCATAGCTGTGGACCTAAGACTCCAAAAGTGAAAGAAACGTATTTAACAGTGTTGGGAAAGTCACTTTCAGAGTTCAGAGCAGTCTCAAAACGGCAGGTCCTGTTGTGTTCCAGTTATGCAGTAGTAAGTACCCACCAAAAGTGATCCAAGGAAGGATGACTGGTGAATCTGCAACAGGGTCATAGACACCCAAGACTTATTGTTACATAAACTGTGGCTTAAAAAGTGAATGCTGACAGAAAGCGGTCAGTGCACTACAGTCAGAGCTGTTTAAACAGCATGGGGGACCTACTCAGTGGTGTTAATGTTATGGCTGATTGCTGTATATGTATATATGTGAAGGAGGATTCATTGCTGATGGTTTTGTATTGAACTTCAAATGGGATATTCTGACCTTGGACTTTGAATGGAATGCAGCATAGCATTGAGATATTTAGGTGGTAGCTTGCTAACAGTAGCATATAACAGGGTGGCTGAATTAGATGTAGAATGTGACATAAATGCACAAGCCTTAGCATTTTAATTAGCAAATCAGCACACTGATTATTTTTATAAAGTAGCTGTGATTTGCTGGTACACGCCATCCTGTGCCGACTCTCTTTGCGGCCTATTTATTTGAATGTCACCCACTGTTTTTTGTATCCCAGTCCTGCTGCATCCTCCCCCACCTTATCTTTCCTGTACAACAGTGGCTTCTCCGTTGCCTTTCCTGCACCTTCCCTTGCAGTAATAACTCTGGCCTTCTGAAGAGCAGTTATTAAATCATTCCAGATTCTTCTGTGACACTCTCAAACGCTCCGTCTTCCTCAGCCGGTGCCTCTGAAATCCTGTGCTTTCCATAATTTCCCCTGCATTGTCTGTGGTAAAGAGCTTTGTATGGAGCTTTGTCTTCGCATTCCCAAGATGAATGAGGTGGCATATCGAAACGCACTTCGCTCATATTTAACATGCACAAGCGGTGCCAACATTTCTGTATTTGTTTTGTGTAGCATAGCACATTAGCACATGCATTTGTATTACAAAGGCATGGATCTGATTCTCCCCCTCCCTCTGAAAAAAGCAAATGTCTGCACCATGAAGCCTGGTGTGTCCACCATATGATTCATGGCAGCTCAGCATGAAGTTCCTAATATTTGAAGCGAAGGCAGCAGATATGTGGGCTTTTGCTGGGACCGGGCTGTGGAGGGCTGCCAGAGGCGACAGCTCTCCTCCAAACAGTGAGCATGCGCGTGGCAGCGGCCAGGCCAAACTTTTACGGCTTGACTTAGTTTATGCATTTTGCTTTATCACACTTCCAATTTTCTGACCTAAAGCTTGTAAAAGTGCCGGAGGTGAATTCTTCATCGTCTTTGGACACTGGCGCCTCACTTCAGATGAATCACCTGGGTGATTCAGACTTGATGACAGGCAAGGTGCAGCTGTCGTTAGCCCCGGTGCTATATCACTTTAACAAGTGGCGCAAGGATCGAACGTAATTTTTCTCCATTAAGCTGGTTTATAACTCCTTGTTAGAAGCCTTTTAAAGAAAGTTGTGAGCGCATCTGTGCGATTTCTTGCAATTTCATGACAGTTTAATGTAATACTCACCGAAATGTCCATCACCATCAACTGCACTAGTAACAGAATAATGTACAGGCTCCAATAGTAAGAGAGCAATAGGAGGATTGGTCCCACGTTACATTGTCACTAAGAACTGTGTAGTTACACATTAATCATGCATGAAGCAACATTGTAACCACTGGAAAAACATCTACTACAGATGATTACAGCAGTGCAGTTTTTTTTAATTCACTTATGCATTTACTTTAATTTTTATTCATGCAATTGCTGTAACAGTGACTATATCACCAGTATTTGTTATTAAGTGTAAGTGTTACTACACAGTGTATAGAGACACTCAGCAAAAAAATGGCCCAGAGAATTTGAAACATGCACTGTTTTTATGCAAATTGCCTTTCATGCAAAAAGGTACATTTTGATGAATATTTCATGAAACTTATACATTTATATATTTTATGTTTTAATATATTTATGATTTGTTCTTTCAAAATTCTTATTATTTTGTCTTTTATTTTGTTAAAATGCTTAAATTTTTTTTTATTTTATTGTGCAGCACTTTGGTTGACAATTGTTGTCTTTTAAATTATGCTATACACATGAATATGACTTGAATGAATGTTCTCAATAGAAGTTTTCATTCACAAAATACTTCTTACAGTATACAAAGCACTCCATTAGCATCTGGACAGTGACATTCATTTTTTATTTTGTGTCTGTATTTTAATCAATGTAGAAAAAAAAGTTTTAATATAAGGGCGTCTCATCTGTACTGGGTGAATCATAGAAGAAAAAGTGCCTAATATTGTGTAAGCCCCCCTTGTGGACTCCAGAGTTTCTGGTCCCAAGACAATAGCTTCCAACACATCGACTTCAAGAACTGACCAGTGGGTAGTTTTACTGTTTTGGCTGGTTGGTGTATGTGCTCCAGTAAGCAAGATTTTCGTTATTGTTAAACGGTTGAAAGAAGTTTTCATCATCTCCAAGGAAACAATTCACCTGTTGAGTGTTAGGGGACATTATTCTGTGTTTTCTTGTCTTTAAATACTTTAAAATATTGGCTTTGTGTTAAAAGTTTATAATTTATTTATTAATATAACAGGGGCTCACAAGTGGCACCAGCTTTGGCTTTATCACTGGGTGATTGTGAGTTGGATCCCCAGTGATGCTACAGCCATCTGTGGCCAGGAGTCCAAGAGAGCACAGTTGGCTTTGCCTTCCCTCGGTGGGTTGGACAGCCCTCTCACTCCACCATCACTCACTCAGCGCCATGCCTGCCAGCATGCCCGTCTGCTAGCTGGCGTAACAGAATTGGCAATCAATGCTCTCCTCCATGTGCTTTATACTGCCCAGTAATGTGGCATTAGTGGCAGTTCAAAAAGATGCAGTGGCACTTCACCTGACTCAGAGGAAGCACATGCTAAGCTTTACTGTACTGTTGGTGGTACCATGTGACTGCGGGAGTCCTAGCTGTTGGCCTGGAACTGGACACAGCTAAACTGGGTAGTAAGTCAGGATAAACAGTCCCTGACTATATTACAGTCTTATAAAGCAGCGCATCCCAGTCTGATAAGTACAGTTTCCGACGTTGAGCAGATTTCATACATTTGTATTGCTATCTGATGTACACAGTGCACTTGCCAACTCATTGACCTGCCCAATCAATCAATTTTTCAAACTGCAAAGAGGTAAAGCCACTTTACTGAAGAGGTTTATTTTTTCTCTATTCTCCATAGGTGGAATATGCATTGCCCAGTCCCTGAAAATTCCACATGACCACAAGCAAGCTGACTTCGACAAGATTATTCGGATGCTCCTCGACACACGCCAGGCTCGAGCAGTGGTTATGTTTGCATATGATGAAGACATTCGGTATGTTTCATCTAATCTTAAAGTCACTGTTAGCACATCACAGGAAAATGTTAAAGTAGAATTTAAATACTTGAAGCTGCTGGTAATTTCATAGAATGTTTTCATCTCACTCATAGCTTTTTCTTACAAGCAGAGGACAAAGCTGTGAATCATAGGTAACACCTTTTACAGTCCCCTAAGTTCTGCGTAATAACCAGGTAAGTGTAAGGTACAAAGCACAAAATACTAGATAATTATGTTGGGTAATAAGGTGGTAAGTAACTAAGTCTAATTGAATTACACGGACATTTCTTGACAGTTTCTAAGCATTAATTTAATAATAATTAAACATTAATTAACTAATAACCAATCGAAGTACAAATCTCCTGTGTAGATTCTCAGTAATAGACAGAAACACTATTCAAGACTCATACTTACCAAACACAATTAGTCATTTGGAATTGGTACTAGAACCTAATTTCAACGTGAATCAGACTTTCTAGGTATTTACCACCTTGTTACCCAACAGGGTTATCGAGTACTTTGGAGTCTGTACTTCACAGTTACTCATTTAATGCATAGAACCTGTCAGGAATTTCAGAGTAATTGAGTTGGACTTTCTACATGCTTACCACCTTGTTTCCCAACATAATTATCTAGTACTTTGGAGTCTCTACTTCAGTTACTCATCCAATGTATAGGACCTGTCTTTACTTTCAGTGTAACTAAATCAGACTTTCTAGTTACCGACCACATTCTAATCCAACATGATTTTTTAGTATTTCATATTAATCTGGTTATTACCCAGAACTTTGGGGACTGTAAAAGAAAAGGTCATCCAATTATATACATTCAACATTATATTACATTATACAGTATAACATGTGTTTGCAAACTGAAACTCTTAATTTTTTTATTAGATTTTTTTTATGATTTGAATTTGAAGAATATTTTAATATGCTTACCGTCTTGATTTTGCAGGAGTAAAAAAATAATGTTGCCTTGTATTGTCATTAGTCATTTTGACATGAAAAGTTCATGATACATGTGTGTAATCTGAATGCAAATTTAATTTCAAATATATCAACTTTCAACATGAATTGTATCAATCAAACCAAGTGTGGTAAATTAAATCATTGTGTTTATTTAGCTAAATGCATGTGATGTTTTCCCTTTGCACTCATCATGTGACGTTTTTATTATAATAATTCATTTACCGCTGTCACGAACTCTCCACAAGTGGGCCTCAATCTCATTCTTAAGTCTCTATGTGTGGTGATGCTTATAGGGAGATTCTGAATGCCAGTAAAAGAGCAGATCAAGTGGGGCACTTCGTGTGGATTGGGTCAGACAGCTGGGGGGCAAAAAACAGCCCCATTCATGGACTAGAGGATGCAGCAGTGGGAGCCATCACCATTCTGCCAAAAAGAGCCACTATAGCTGGTAAGAATATTGTATTTTTCTTTATTCACGGTGGTTGCGTTGCACAATCTGATCTGTGATGCGATTATAAAATCAAGTTACACAAACCCGAACCATGAAGCTGTTAAATGTAGCGCATAAAATGCGTTAATGGCTAAATAAACAACAAAGTGTTTGTAATTCAGAGCTATTGGAAGCAAAGCGTGTCTTGGAACCAGATAAATCACATTGATGCTATGGTCTGGAACATCCTAACGAATGACACTGAAAGTTAATCCTGAGATTCTACAGGATATGTAACACATTGTATGAGATACACTAGGGCTGCATAATGTACACCAGTGAATGCCCTTCCTCACATTAGAGGTACCCCCGTATTACAAAACTAGCAGTAACACTAAGACTCAAGGTGATTGGATGTAAAAACAGAGCTTTGATGAGAAATCCACAGTCCAAGAATCAAAGGCTGGTACAAAAAGAAGAAAAGAACAGTCCAAGGTCTTATTTACAGGAAAACACAGCAAAAAAGTTGTTGAAGCAAGTGCAAAGAAGTCCAGAGATCAAAATACAGAAAGCAAATAGCTCAGAATTGCACATAAGGACCATGGATAAGTAACACCTGAAGAAGATCAAGGTCAGGCATTTTTATATAGTCCTGTGTAATTATTATTAACTGGGTGCAGTTGTGTAGAAAGCAGAATCACAGCCATGGATACTGTGCTGATAGATGTTACTGACAAGAGGCACAATATTAACCCTCAAATACTGCTGCTTTTTTTGGTAGGATTTTTACCATGAAATCTATGGGACCTTAATTTTGACATACACACTCAACTGTTTTTTGGCAGCTGTTGCCTAGTGTGGATGCTCTGTTACCTAACGCTACCTCCACCAAATCTCGAGCACTCTCAAACCTGACAAGCGTTCCCCAAGGTCTCCCTCCTCTCTCTGAGTTATCCATGAGTGGTCCATTGAAATCAGTGGAGTTAACCACACTGCGCAGACCTGGAGGCTAAGAATAGCCGGTTATTTCTCTGGTGCATACAGAACTGTGTCATGTTTGATAGGGGCAGTGGAAAAGTGCCGGTGCCTGGCGCACAGCACAATCCGAAGGGAACACTGTCGCGCTCAAGACTGCCAGGCTGATTCTCTTTGCTCTCTGGAACACAAGGAGCCAAAGCCCAAACTCAACTGTGGACTTGAACAGGGGATGGCCGGATATACACATATACATCTGCCTAATGTAGAGTCAGTGGAACAAGGCCAAACAAAGTGGCAGGTTAATACTTCCACCCCCTCCCCCAGTGTTTGCTGCAATACTTTTACACTGGGAGGACTCAGAGTATGTGTGTGTGTGAGTGGGTGGATGGGTTGGGGGGCAGGGGGGGGGTTCAGAGATGGCTCCTCTGAAGAAAGAGAAAGCTTTAGGCACTGGACTCCCTCTCCGCGACAAAGAAGCCACCTGCCATCAGACCCACTGTGCCGAAGCCAGATGCAAAGTCAATTAAATTTTCAACACAAATCTCTTGCATTGAGTGGGCAGCTGGAGACCATGGCATGCTTATCAAATGAATATTGATGATGAATACTAACAAAAAAAAAAAAAACGTGCACAAATGCTCTTTTTCTTTCTCTTAATTTTAGCACTTAACCCTTAGAAGTGACAATTATCACCAGCGAAATGAAAAGCATTGTGCAATTTCGCATTGATTATTTCACAGTTGTGGCTCATTAAAGCAAGAGCAGAGAAATTCTGTTGAAAGTGTGAAAACTTTCAGTCAGTGCCACATTTGTATTTGTAGAAGAGAAACTATTGCATTATGGCTTAAATGTGACAGTTATTGCTCATGAAGTCTTGATTTAAAAAAGGGAAGAAGATTTTTGTCATGATTTTTCTGAAATTGCTTTTATTGCTTCACAACGAACAGAAAAAAGTTATAAGAGCAGACATGAACTGCAATGCAAATATAATTTTGCAAATATAATTTTAATGTACTTTATTACCTAACCACAGTGTCATGAACAAGTATTCGCCTTTCAGATTTCTTCCACTTTCATGTTTGTCAGACCTAATTGTTTTAGATCTTAGATAAAAATTCAGTATGTTACAAAGGCAGTAATCAGGCAACCTATAGTGTTTTAATATTTAGGTTTTCATCTCTCATTTGATTGGTGAATTATGGATCAGTTGTATTTATTAGACCTGACCCTTCACCTCTTTGTGTTAAAAATCCTCCTGATACGCGACGTAGGCAGAGAAACATTGGTGCCATTACTGGGCTCACCCTTTGACACACAATCATGGGATATATCCGGTCCTCCAGATTATTAAATTAATGCCATGTAAACGCAATAATGACTAATCATAGTCAGAAGCTGACATCAAGAAAAAGCTGCAGGTGACGTTTTTATTGTCGTCTGAACAGGCATCCGACAGAGCGCATGTGAAGAACGGCAGTGTGGACAGTCAGATTCACTTCAATGAGCAGAAAAATGGTTGATGTACTCACCTGATGCCACAGACATCAGAAAAATGCTTCATTCAGACAGCCAAGTGGACAGAGCCTTAGCTATTCAACCAACCACATAACCAAATGTCGTTGATTACTGGGATCAGTGAAACTAGACACATCCAGGCTTGATTCATGCCAGCTGAAGGGTGAAGCAAGGTAAAAACTACATCTACCTAAGAGGAACAAGAAGGCTTGTCTCATAGCCTCTATCTGTAGGAAAATAACTGGTCATCACTCACTTACAGCACCTCAACAAATGCAATTGGATTATGGAGCAACATAACTACTTGAAGCACTTCCCATAGCACATCCACCTCTGTATGGCTCAAAATAAACTAAATTAAGGATTTGGATTGGCTTAGTTAAAGTCCTGAGATGCTATGGCAGGACCTTAAGCATACAGTTCATGCCTGAAAGTCCTCCTGTGTGGCATTCTGCCAAGAAAGAAACAGCCAAATATCCTCCACATGATGTGAAACACTGCTCTCCAGTTGTGGGACATGTTTGGTTGCAGGTGTCACTGCTTAATTTTTTTCAATTACGTTTTCATACAAGTAGAGTAAAATGTAGAAAACCTTGTAAAATGTTTTGTATAAGAATCTAAAGCCATTTAATGTGAAAAATGTGCAAAAAAAAGGAAACAAAAAGGTCCATGGCAGTGTATATAATTATGTAATTAGATAAAAACAACAGTACAAAATATTTTGACTAAAGGTTAAAAACATGTCCATGAAATTATACATGGTTTACCTCTGCGTTACTGGAAATTATTGTTATAGGAAATCGACACATTGTGTTGCGTGTCTGCTTGAAATAGGCAGTTATTACAATCCAGCAAAGCTCAGGAACATGAGACCTATTGCTGTGATCAGCCCTTCACCTAGTATTGCTTTATACTGCGTGAAATATCAGAATCATTGTTAAAGATATCCACATTGCTGTGATAACATCACTCTGCTTGTGCTGCAAGCACAGTAAACGGGGCTGTTTCTAGGTCAGCTACTAGGCCTCATATTTCACAAGACTGATGGAATTCTGTGGAATTGAAAAAAATATTAGACTTAATAATTGTTGCCTGCACTGTGAAATAGATGTTTGAGAACAGAACCAGCATGTTATTGACAAGAGCGATCTGCCGAAGACTGATCACCTGCCCAAAGCCAGCGACACAACTGAGGAGCCACAATGCAGTGTGACAAGCGTGATAGACTACAAAGCCGAACAGTGACAGACCGCATAAATCGTATCTCGGTTTTAAGCAGACCGGCTTCTGCCAGAGTGGAATATGTGTTTGTGCTTTTAATAGATTTCCTGAGCTGATGTTTCAGTAAGACACTGAGTTTCTATGAAATTCACAGTGCAACATGAGAGCTCTTCACCCACGCGCTTCATAGTGATTTCTTTCCAAACTACTGCGTCTGAGGGCCATCAGCCTACACGTGTCCAGGCCAGAAGATGCATCTCACACTCCATTCACTCAGTTCATTTATGGGGTATGCACTACTTCCCCTGGAGAACACTCATCAGCACTCATGAATTAAAGGAGAATGACAACAGGCTTATTTTGATGTCATGGTCAAGAAACCATGGACACATAAGGCTTTTTCCACTGCAAAAAGTATCAGAATCTTTGGCACTAGGAACCTGAAATGTGCTTTTTCATTGAACCATCAGTCCAGTTCAGAAAGATCCAGTGTTACCTGCTCAAGAATGACACTAACATATCCTAATGGTGATCAGTGGGGTTCTCCTTGGTAACACTTGCACTTGGAGCCAACAATGTTTTAGCAAATTCTTAATTCATCTGGAAACATTTGGTCAACCAACCACACATGATGGACCTCATTCTGACCTCGGCTGAACATGACGCATTAGTCTGTAGGTTGTAAAGCTAGTATGCAAGCTAATGTAAGAGCTAATCCACCAGAACCTTTAACTGTAATGTCAGGTGAATTAGCTAGTTCAGCTAGCACACTTTAAGTCAAAGTAAATGTGACTATTTGTCATTGTGAACACACGCCATAACACAAAGTGCACAATGAAATGTCACCTCAGTGACAGCAGTGGGTAGATATCAACGGAAATAGTGTAGCAGAAGGTAACCTTACTCAGGGGTACCTGAGTGGTTCCTGGGCTGGAACTTGAACCTGCAACTTACCAATCACAAGTCCCTAACCACTAGGCCACCAGATCCCTAATTCAAGCTGTTTTATCTCTTTCCTTTAAACATTGCATTAGCCACATTCAGTGCTTCATTCTGGTGTATTCATGAAAGCCTGATATTTGGAGCCATGTTGGGCCTAATGCCACTGCCAACTGCAGAATAATGGCAAGTTGACCATAGCTAAACTGACGAGCAAACTCATACATGTGGAAATGAATGGTTTTATTAATTTACCACATTAAAGTTGACAGTCCTAATAATAGTTATGTCCCTATTCGTTTTCCTCTGTCTAAAATCTTGCAAATCCAAACTGTGTTGTGAGTTAGTTAAGGGTGAGTCCAAGTGGAATCATGAGACTATCAACATGTGTGGTGTGGTGCGGTGCCTGAACAGGCATATGTGGGTTTCTTTAAGTGTTACTGAAGATAAAGACATGATGTTAGACATTCTTGGAGCAGCTGTTGGAATAAGTTAATTTAAGGTAGAACGTTGTTCATTAGATTAGTAATGAACCCGTAGTTATTATAAAGAAGTTAAAAACTGCAAGATTTAGCAGCACCTGTTTAATTAATAATTAACCACTCAAATCATTAGTTCACTGTTACCAGGTGATTTACTGAGCAGAACTCTATGGTATTGATTTAGGTGTTAATGCAACATTACTCATTCATTTCTGCTTAACTCCTGTATAGTTACCTATTAACTCTGAAACAGGATTGCAGAGTTTTGCTTTGTAATCTTCTGATAACTTTTATTATAGCGCTTGGTGACTTTATCCACACCTGGAAGAGTAAAGAATTTGCTATTCCCTCGTTCGTTTCCACTGCAAGAAAGAAGACAACACCTTCAACTTCGAATGGGTACTGTTGGTAGCTATCTTGTTTTTTTTTTTTTTTACCCGGTACCTACTAGTACCATAAAACCATAAAACTTCACACTTTGGTCCTGGACTGATGGCCAGTGGAAAAAAGCAGTTTCGGTGCCCTTGTACCAAATGTTCAGGCACTTTATGCACTAGAAAAATGCCTCATAAGTCAGAATTGGCACATGTCCAACCTGATTGCAGTTTGGGAACAGTCTTGGGAGATGTGTAGTGAGGTATGACCGAGATAGAGGTAGAGGTAGAGATACAGATGATACGAGGCAAGACTGCGAAAAACAAAAGCAAACAAAACTGACAGAAGCATTTCTAAAGCTTTCCCCAGGCTCTGTGCATGAAGCAAAGCTAATGAGTTGGTCCAGCACTGCACATGAGGGAGATGGAGGATACTAATCTCTTCACATGTTTAAAATATCCTCCGACTTGATTGATAACCCTGCCACGTTCTTTCGTCCCACCTCCGAAAAATTCAGATCTCGAATTCCGACTCGCTGGCGTTTTGTGTGTATTACAGCGCTAAGAGCTGTGTTGCTAAGTGAGGTGGCTTCGCAGTACAATGGTTGCTCGCTCACCAGTCAGCTAACTCGTGCTGAAATCTGGCTGGCAGCCTGTCAGAATGCATAGCACTCACAGAATGGGTCGAGTGCGCCAAAGTGACAAACAGCGAGGAAATGGGGAAGGGATGTAGGAGAAGGAGAACTAATCACGTTGCCCATCTCCATTACCCACTACGTTACGTCACCACCTCTGGCTTTGCACCGTTCTCCATTTGTGCTTCAGTGTGTGATGCTTTTAGTGGCTTGTACACACTGATACCCCTGTTCCATCGACAAAGAGCCAGCACCAAAGAACCAGCCGACCTTTGTAAGAATGGGCACAAATTTCCAAAACCTTTCCAGAAATAATGCACTGAATGTGTATCATTTCTTCATCGTTCTCAAATAAGTAATATACACCAACTACAAGTGGTGAAGCTGCTTCCTGTTTTATGCGCCAAAACTTTTACCAATTAATATTCATCAGGCACATACCTTTAGTATTTTTTGTTCCTTTTTAATTTAGCATTAAACTCTTTTAAATTATTATATATTATATATAATATTATAATATATATTATATATTATTATTATTATTATTATTATTTGTTGTTGTTGTTTACTGCCTTTAGATCTATCCTTTAATAGTTTTTAATACACACGCACACACACACACACATACACACATACATATATATATATATATATATCAAAAACTTTTACTTGTTTTTACTGACTTTTCTCTTTTTGTTTGTATGTAAAGCACTTTGAGCTGCATTTTAAACATAGTAAGGTTGTAATTAAAAGTAATAATAATAATAATAATAATATTAAGGAAGCCTTTTTTTACTTCCCATACTCTTTTTGTAAGTTTGTTTATAATTTGCTCTATTATTCTTGTGAACCTGCTTTATATATCTCTTCTTGTATTTCTATAAATATCCTGTGGGCCACAAATATTTGACAATTTTAACACATTTTTACTTTTAACTCACAATTTTGACTGCTTTCACAAATTTTCCCCAACACATAAAAAAGCAGTTCTTCTTTGTGCTTCTTTTTCTTCCTAAGCCTGAAAGTGGCTGAATGTTTCATAAATGACATTATTTTCAAGTAATCTTTATGCATGTATCTATATAATCTATGAGTCTGTTTATAAATGCTTAGCTTTTTAGTACATTGAATTATTAACACACATTTTTAATGTTTAAGATAGAAAAGTATGTGCAATTTCAGTTTTTACTGGAAAAAAATAACAAAAATATAAAAAGCAAGATATAATTATAATCTACAGCTTTAAAAACTAAAAAACAGCCTCTGACTCTATATGCACTGTGCTGTCAGTAGGCATTTTGACTTTGGATTCTAATGTAACATGTATTGCTACATAACTATACAGAGCCACACCACACTCCGAACTCACCATTTCTTCACTCAGAAAGTATTTGTAGTACCGTAGCACCAATCACGGGTCCCAAACTAAAGATGGACTTGCTGGAAGGGAATGTGGGGAACACCAACGACCTGAACCTGTAGGTTCAGTAGGTTCACACACCTCCTCGTCCTCCTCCTTCCCCCTCATCCAGCTCATCTCCTTCCTGCCCCTGCCCGCTCTTCTACATCTACAGCCTGCATTTCAATATCTCTCACTGCTGATGATGTCAGGAGAGAGCTGTGCAGACTCCATCCTAGCAAAGCTGCTGGTCCCAATGGCATTGGCACCAGAGTCCTCAGGGGTTGTTCTGCTCAGCTGTGTGAAGTTCGGTATCTGATCTTCAGCCTATGTCTGAAACTGCAGAGGGCCCTGACTCTCTGTTGTTATCCTTAAGAAGAAAACTCATCCAGATACTCCCAGCGATGACAGGCCTGTGGCTCTCACATGTCAAGACAAGAAACTGGACAGACTAGTCCTCAACCACCAGCGCCTTCTGGTGAAACCTTGGCTGGATCCCCTGCAGTTTGCATACCAGCCCTGTGCTGGCATGGAAGATGCCATCATCTGCCTCCTACATAAGGCATATTCACAGCTAAACGGGACAAGAAGCACCATGAGGATCATGTTCTTTGACTTCTCCAGTGCCTTTAACACCATAAAGCCATCAGTACTGGAGAACAAACGTATGGACATGCAGGTAGATACCATCATTACCTGAATCACAGACTACCTGACAGGATGACCACAGTATGTTTGGCTGAAGAGCTGTTGCTTGGACATCATCCTCTGGAGCACAGGAGCCCCACAGGGGACTGTTCTTGCACCCTTCCTCTTCACCCTCTATATGTCAGACTTCAGGCACAGATCAGAATCATGTCACCTTCACACATTCTGATGAATCTGCTCTTGTGGGCTGTATCACCGATGGGCAGGAGGATGAGGGCAGAAGGGCGGTGGGCAGTTTTGTGTAGTGGTGCAAGTTAAACTGTCTATAGCTAAACATCACCAAGACTGATTGTGGACTTTAGGAAGCAGGTTACTCCTCACTACCCAACCACCACCAGAGGGTCTGATGTTGTGGAGGTTGTGGTAGTGGAGGACTACAGGTACCTAGGAGAAGACATAGACAGCAAACTGGACTGGTCCAGGAACACAGATGCTGTCTTTGAGAAAGGTCATAGTCATCTCTACTTATTAAGGAGGCTCACATCCTTCTGCACCTGTAGGACCGTGCTGTGGTGCTCTGTAGTGGCACGTGTGTATTTTTTATGCAGCATTGTGAAGGGGCAGCAGGGGAAGGGAGCTGATGCCAACAGACTGAACAAGCTGATCATAAAGGCAGGATCAGTTCTGGGAGACGAGCTTGAGACTCTGGTGGAGGTGTCTGAGAAGAGGATGCTAAAGAAACTTCTCAGTATTATGGACAATCCATCCCACCCCATGCATGCCACCCTGATTGGTCACGGCAGCACACACAGTAAAGACTCATCGCCCCAGGGTGCAGAACGGAGCGCTAAAGGAGACCTTTTTCACCTGTGAATCAGACCAAAAAAAAAAAAAAAAAAGTCACATGCAGCTTTTTCTTGGCATCAGTTTCTGCCAAAATCCTGAAAAGCACAAAGAAAACATCTTCATTACATTTACATGTTGTTAGTTTAGCTCTGGGGGACCAGCGAAGTCCCATGATTTTTCAGTCAGAGCCGTATCAGGGGCATTTTTTAACACAACAACGTCAAGGTTCAAATCTAATAAAAACACTGGTCCATATTTTGCTAATACAGTGGACTGCCTGATTTACCCCCACAGGTAAACATACAGAATTACAGTCTGGAGTATCTGATTACTGCCCCCCACAGGTAAACATACAGAATTACAGTCTGGAGTATCTGATTACTGCCCCCCATAAGTAAACACACAGATTTACAGTCTGGAGTATCTGATTACTGCCCCCATAAGTAAACATACAGAATTACAGTCTGGAGTATCTGATTACTGCCCCCCATAAG
>JBBPDA010000132.1:8842167-8854195 GCA_037974385.1 Arnoldichthys spilopterus | reverse complement strand
AGATAGATAGATAGATAGATAGATAGATAGATAGATAGATAGATAGATAGATAGATAGATAGATAGATAGACATTTAAATAAATAAATAAATAAAGCTTCTTAGAAATACAGGAAATATAATATGCTTAGTATGATAAAACATTTTAAAATGTTTAAAAAGTGTGACAAAAAATATAAATTTTTAGAATAAATGGAGTGTAAATTATAAAAGTAAATGTAAATATAACATTGATGATATAATAATAATAATAATAATAATAATAATAATAATAATAATAATAATAATAATAGTACTAATAATTTAAAAGAATGATTGGTTAAATTTTTTTTTACTGTGGGTGTCTGTTGAATATTAATTAGTAATATGTTCTGAAGTTTAGGTCCATAAAAACAGAGGCAGCAGCTTCCAGTCGTCTGACGTTAAGGCTCGATGTGTAATATATTCTGTAATTCAGTGATGTAAAAAGATCCATTAAGAGTTTTAAAAATTAATCAAATAATTTAAAACTCAATTCTAAATGAAACAGGCAGCCAGTGTAATGAAGCCAAATCATGGGTTTTGTGGGTTTTTTTCCCAGACGTGTCAGTACCCTGGATGCAGCTTTCTGAGCCTGCTGTATAGTGCAGAGTGCATTGAAATTGAGAAACCTTGAGAAAAAAAAAAAAATAAAAAAGCATGGTCATTTGGACTGAAAATTTTGAGTCTGCACATTCCACAGAATTTCTCATTTCAATTTGCTTCGGGAAATAATCAGTATGGCTCGTATTATATAACACCACCCTCTTATTATCAGCAGCAGTAACTGCAGCGTCCCTTAGCTGTTCCAATCAAATAGTAAGCTCTGTTGACTTTTAGCACCTTGACTAACCTGATATTGTCAGGGCCTGTTTCTGTAAAGATGCTTTAGCTTCGTCATGCTAAAACTCTGATAATGCATTTGTCCTTATGTAGCCTATCATCAGAGGCGATGAACTGCAGTCCATTAGACAAAGCACACCATCTCTGAAACTGTCCATCCACCTGCTTTCATGCATCTATTTTTAGTGTAACTGCACGAAAATGTTAAGGCAGCACCACATGCCTTTCTGTAACCACACTATTAATAAACACTTTAACACTTAAGTGCAAAAATTCACTGGCCACTCTAAAAATTGCTGGTTTTTTTGTTCCCTTATCTTTTGTAATATAATTGCGTCTTTTGTATTATAATAGTTTTTAATTTCTACTTTGATTATTTAATTAATATTTGTGTGCAATCTCTGAGGAGGCTCCGAATGCAAGAATTTCATTGCTGGTAATGATGTTTCATTGTTACCTGTATATGACAATAAACTTGAACTATTAATAAAATGTTTTTGTAATTATTACTAATTAGGACACTGAAGCCTTATGACCAGAACAGATTGAAAAGGTGTTCAGGTAACACTTTACTGTAGGGCAGCGTGTACATACTGTAAGTCTTTTATGAAAACTGTCATTGACCTACATTAACATTTATAAAGGTTTATTCCAAGTGTCACTCGTCATTAAGGCAATCCTAATCAGTGCACTGACAATTTACGCTTGTTGGAATAAACTCTTATAAATGTCTGTGTAGATTAATGTTGACTGGCCTAAAAGGCTTATGTAGTTGTCATGTAACCTTTTGAAGTGCAGTGGTGCCCTGAGGTTCCCTTGAGCAAGGTATCATCCCACTACACTGTTCCCCGGGCGCTGTTGATAGCTGCCCGCGGCTCCATGTGTGCAGGTGTGATGGATTGAATGCAGAGGTCACATTTCGTTGTGGTGCTTGAGTGTGTTCACCCTGTTTATAAGGGGAACTTTGTCTAATTCTACTAGCGTGAATTGTGGGTCCACAGAGAACAGTTGTGTTAGTAGTTGTGTAACTCCAGCGTGGAGGGAAAGCTACTGTTTACTGATTGTTTTGCTGCTTCAGAACTGGCTCTTGGATGATTTCTGGGCAGTGGAGGTCTAGTGGTTAGGAAAGGTCGCAGATTCGAGTCCAGGCCCGAGCACCACTGAGGTACCCTTGAGCAAGGAACCATCCCATTACACTGCTCCCCGGGTGCTGTTGATAGCTGCCCGCTGCTCCACGTGTGAACGTGTGATGGGTTAAATGCAGAGGTCACATTCTGTTGTGGTGGTTGAGTGTGTTCACAATGACAAATAGTCACTTTCACTTCACTTAACTTCTGTTCAGATGATTAAGAGAGAGAATATGATGCGTCTTTTTGAGCTTTTACTCGATGCAGAAGAAAAAAAAACGACATGCTCCTGCAGTACAACCTTATGGGTGAAATGCTGCCCTCTTCAGGTCACTGACTCACTCTCGGTAGAATGCAGCTCTAAAGGCGTAAACATAAAATCAACAACGGAAATGTTCTCCTACAATAACAGCACTGCAAAGAACCTTTTGGCTGCAAAATGAATATAAACCACAGGTTTTGATTACTAATCATGGCTGAACATCATGGCCACCACATGGCCAAAGAGAAAAGGATCTACCTTGTGAATGACTGAACATTTGTGGGCTGCCAGAAAGGGATTTCACTCCAACAGCTGGGTATGACCATGATAATGTGCCAAAATATCTCTGTTTAGAAGCTTGCCAGCAAACTTACTTGATGCAGTGCTGTTGCCAAAAGATTACAACCCCTGAGCCAAAAAAAAAACACGAATCTCTGAGGATGGATCACAACTCACAAATGAAGAATGTCGTTGATGATGCACATTCTCAGAGAATGGGAACAAGTAAAGAAAGAAAGTTATGCCCCCAAGGAACAGACATAACTCAATTCACATAACTGCTTTGTTATTAGCATGATACTATTATAAAAGATTAAACACAGCATCTCCCACTGTCACTCCAACTACCCTCCATGTCGTTACGAAGCTCTGAATCTAATTTATGCCCTAAAACCTACAAGTCATGTCTCATCAATTGGCTTTCTTCGCTAATGAGGGAGAAGGGTAGAATTAGCCCTACAGCATGTGGCATATTGTTTGTTATGACATCTGAATGACTGTGTGCATCGCATCGAAGACCTTACAGACACAGCTTTATCTCCATTATTGACTGACATCCCTTCAGATCTGAATTCCCTGCTTTATTCATGTATTTATATAGACAGGTTTCAGCATTATCGCCGTAATTGAAAACTGTATGCAGTATGAATTCTATGCTTTTCTAGCTCACCCGCTTCCCGAGAGATCTGCATGAAGGCCTCCACTCCTTTCTCTCCATAGCTCCCTTCTGAGGCCACAGTGGATACATAGTTCCAGCCCATGGCCTTAACGATATCCACCATGGCCTGAGCCTGGAATGAGTCCGGAGGCACCACGCGCGAGAAGAAGTCATAGCGGCGGTCGTCACTCAGCTCCGGAGCTGTAGAGGCATAGCTGATCTGAGGAATCTGAAAAGCAAGAAACAGAGGACATTAGTCTTACCCTAGATGTGGTCAATCAGCCTCAAAACGTTTCATGTGCACAGTTTTCTTGTTTAGTTTTAGAGCAAAGCATGAGACTAATGGGATGGAGCTTATTGTAAACATCATGTAAACATGTATACCTTGCCTCAAATTGCTGGATTTTTAGAATGATCTCAAATAAGCTGTTAGGTTTCTGACATTGTATGGCATACTGTAAACAAGAACAGACCAAATGAAGACACTGATTGGCTGTGACTACTGTATTTACATACACACTGTACATTTGATCATTTATTTTCTTTTGAAAGTGGATTTGAGATTATTTAACCATTTGAGGTAAGTGTGTGATGACAGGATGGCAGTTGGGACAATGCTAATGGGTACATAAGCTTCCAAGAATCATTAGCTACATTAGCCTCACTGTTCAAGAGCAAAAGAAAGCAAATATTAATTATCACAATTTGTGAAGTAAATAGACTTACTATAAGGCAATTTACATAAAAATTATATAAAAAAATTACACTCTGACTAAAATATAGTAAGGCTTTTATTTTCCTGAGTTAAACTTTGGTTTCTTCATGTTACACTCGTCTTGATATATTTACAGTTTAAATGATGCTTCTATTACATTAAGCTTTACATTCACCAAATACTCACATCTTGTTCAACTACGTTTAAGGAGGGGGTGTTTACATTATATTTTTTGTCAAACTATTCATCCTGATGGTTTAGACTAGATGCCACCAATACAATACCAGCTATGTATGTTGATATCTGCCAAAAACAGATGCAGTGACCATAAAATTTATGTGCACCTGATTTTGACGATGGGAAATCCACAAAGCAAAGCTTGAAGGCCTACAGACAATAAATGCTGACACAGACCACTGGTTCTTTTCTAAGTTATAAGGATCAGTTAGTTACTTCCTTTAATTTAGGCAGATATCCATTTGTCTTCACTCTTGGTTTCACAGGTTCCTCTACTAAATGAATGTTTTTTTGCAAATCCATTTGCCTCTTTTCTTCTGCTTTGCTCAGATTTCTTGTTGTGTCTATTTATACAGTCAATTGCACAACCACTCGTTCCCATTTTAGATGTGCTTTATTGTGTGTTTTTACAGCATTTGAGCTGAACACTGATGCTGCCCAATTGTGTAACCAATTTAGTTGGAAATGGCGTATGTGATTTCATGTTAACTGTTTGTCCTATGAGGTAATAGAGTGAATAGTTTGAGTAAGACTTTTAGATCGTAAGCTTTCATTAAAGATTAAAATGTATTTGGTTTTTTTTTAAAAATAGTATAGGATGATAGTTCTAGATTGGAGGTGGAAAAGTGTTGTTCTATCAAGCAAATAACCCCTAAGACTAAAGAATTAAAAGCTTGTTTCAATAAAAAAAAAACAATTCCATTCTGAGAACAAGAAAAAAATCATGCTCCTATAGCAGCTGTTGAACCTCTCATGCTTCTTCATAGCTTATTCTGATAGCAGACCAGGTTAGCCAAAGTAACCTTTGAGAAATATACAGTAGCTGATATGGCAGCAAATGTTGCCCTCTGTACAGAAAACTGTGGACTGTACCCACCTGTGCAGTGAGCACAGATTATGAGTCCTGGCCTGAATAAGCCTGTGGCCAGGCCACAGCACCGTCAAAATGCAGTGGCAGCATATTTTGTTTGGGCAATAACGGAGCTCGAAGCAATAGAATCTCATGTCATCTGCCGCTGCTCTCCACAATCCACGGGCATTCATCATCTTGGACAGGCTGCATAATGCACTCATTGTTTTGAGCGTTATGTAATGAAACCGTGAGTGGCGCATTTAAGCATTCAAAGTCAGGAGTGGCCATGCTGTGATGAGAACGCCAAGTCCCCGAATGCTCACAAAACACTGTTTAGCCTCGCTTCGTTTGGATTCTGCACGCTGAGCTTTGGAGTGTTCCGGCTCCTCTACAGCGGGACCTGGTTCCGCGCGTCTCGGGCTTTATATCAGTGCGCCACTCAAGGCTTTGTGAGCCTGAGCTTCATTGTGAAACGTTTCAGATGAAGTTGTGAGAGTGCGCTTGGCAAAGCTCTCCGACTCTAATCAATGTGGATGGACCTCAGGGCTATTTTTCCTAATGTGTTCAATAATCGCTCGCCTTGAGCCGAATATTCAATATCAGGGTGAACGCGAGGACGCATTCTATCAGATGTAATAATTCGGAGATGAGAAGGGAAATGAAAATGGTTAAGAGTGATCACACGACTCCAGCTGAGCTGATAGGCGCAGCGGTATTGCCACAGCACACTAATGGTATCTTGGAGTCTAGGGATAGATCATGTTTCCAGTTTGCTATGCTTTCACTAGCACCTTTCTCATTTCACAAAAAAACGGCTTTAAAGCATATAAATAGCATCTGCAAACTCAAGATGTGTGAATTTTAGTGGATGACACACTTCCAAAGCCTGGTGTTAAGTTAATGACATATGGTGTTTACCTCCGCTATAATGTTTCTATAGAAATGTCTTCAGTATCAGAATAATGATACCACATGGGGGCAGCCTAGGCCATGGCCGGGGGGCAGCCATGGCCTAATGGTTAGAAAAGAGAGAGTCGCCACTTCGGTCCCCAGGACCGGCAGGAAAGACGTGGCAAAAGGCTAGCAAGAAAGTAAAACTTTCCCCCTTCCACTTTGAGCAAGGCACTTAACCTCATGGTTGCCCCCAGGTACCATAGGTGAGAAGCCCACTGCTCCGGTGCCTGGTGTCTGTACACCGGTGTCATGAATGGGTTAGGAGGACAAATTCACTGCTCACTGTTGACAGTGTGTAAGTACCAGAAAATCCAAATAAATTAGGCTATTCATGGAAGTTGACCCTAGATTAGCAATCGCACACTCTAATCAACAAAGGGTCTTAAATTAAGACATTCAGGTCTTAATTCAGTTTGCATTCTGTTTTAAGGATCTTTCAGCTTTAACCTTCCAGTGGGCAAACTTTTTTAACAGTTATAACTGTTGCTGTGTGAGCTCTATGCTAAGTTTCTAGAACTGGCCTATAAGATTGCAGCTCCTCCAAGCTGCTGTTCTGAAAAAGCAGAATCAATACATTAGTTTTAGGCCACTGACAATATAGACAGTGAGCATCTAACCCTAACTGTAAAAAATCTAAAGACCTGAGAGAGCGCAGAGCCCTAGAGCCGCTGTTTCAGAGCAGCAAAATTAGAGCAGCAGCAAGAATATAGTCAAACCCTAACGGTAAAAACTGTTAAACCCTTTATGACACTAGTGTTGTTTTATTTCAGTTATGTTTATTTCACTCGCTGTATCAGTTGATCAAAATGCTCCTTAAACCACTGAAGAAATGAATAAAGTCTTGCTGCCCTGCTAAAAGCAGGTGGCTGCCGTTGTGAAAGTCGTTTTTTTATTCACTTGACTCATGAAAGTGACTATTTGTCATTGTGAACACACTCAAGCATCACAACGAAATGCGACCTCTGCATTTATCCCATCACATGTGCACACGTGGAGCAGCAGGCAGCGCCCGGGGAACAGTGTAGCGGGATGGTACCTTGTTCAAGGGTACCTCAGTGGTGCCCGAGCCGGGATTTGAACTTGTGACCTTCAGGTCCTAAGGGCAATGTCCTAACCACTAGGCCTGCACTGCTGTAAACATAAAACAGCAAACATATCAAAGCATGTATAAAAGAGTGTAAAGATGATGTCAAACTGACTATTACTGAACTGCCATTCATTTCTATTGTTATGTGGAGAGTCATAAGGTGTTTAGCGTCATACACCACAGGTCACACCAGTATGATGCTACACTTCAAGTAAAAGTTGCCAGTGTAGGGATGAACTGGCTTTTTAAAGAACCATTTCTTTAAGGTTCTTCTGTTCTTCTTCATCACTTCTTCAACCCTTTTTGACACCTATATTTTTCATAAGTGCTTTGTGTGAAATGTTCTGAATGCCAGCTCAGCATTGCAGGCCATCACTCACTGCGAAAAGCTACTACTAAAACCCTTTGAAACTCTTTACGGAAACCCTATGTCAGCAGAACCTTTTCCGAATATAGGTTCAGCATTACAGTCCACATGGCACATCGATTTGAACTTAGCAGTCTGGAAAAAGTACGAAAACCCCTGTCTATTCTACTACCAGCAGGACTCCTACTGTACAGCAGACCACCCTGAAAGGTCATCGTATCAGGGCGAGCTGAACTCGCTGGTAAATCCTCACCGAACTTCAAAAATGAGTTTGACCCAGTCTTTGTGCCTGAGACTTCCTCAGTAATTACCTTCTTGACTTTTCTTTCCATTTGACACAGACCTGGGATTACTTGACCTTTGATCACACTGGGCTGATCTATACCCCCGCAACCATTATTTCTCTTACCATGAGGGAACTGCGGCCTGTGAATTTCAATGAGGCGTTATTATTTTCAATTAGCCTTTTGATCTGCCACACTTTAATGACAAGACGGGCATTTTTTTTTTTTTTTTCATTGAAAGCAACCGGTTCTCAAACTTTTTGGTTGGAGTTTCTGTGGAAAACGCAAGCGATACTGGACCGGGCAAACATCTCCATTGCCTATATTGTAACATGCTCAAAGAACAAACAACAATAATGAGTGTGTCATGCCGAGAGCTGCACATCTAAATTACTAAGATGAAACACCCCCTATATTGTGCGCAGCAATGTATTCTCTCCAAACTCGTCAAGGAGTTGTCAGTCTCTATGCTAATTTTTTTTCTCCTGTCATGCAGTCACTTTGCATCTCAGAGCACATGTCTCATTTCACAAAAAATATCAATCTCAGAGACTGTAGCTTCCAGTAAAAGCCTTTATGTCCGTGTAGAGTAGGTGGTAAAGTGATATGACCAAGCATATAATATTTAGACTGTTATTGACTATATACTGTGATATACACTCAAGGCTGGTCATAATTGAGTAACATCTATTAATAGCTCAAACACTTTATGATGAAGATGTTTTACCTAAATATGTATATGTTAATCGAATTAAACCTGAATTTACTTCCAGACAAAAGGGAATTGCACTAACTGAAAATCATGTTGTGATTGATATTGGATGTCAAGCCTTATTTATTAATTTTCTCTTTAAAAACGTACAAATCAAACAATGCTACCATCACTACCCGCATGCTTCCATAGTGTATATGCACAGGGGTGTTAAGCAGGACGTCCACCAGAGGTTTCAGAACGTTCGGACAACAAACATTGCAACAATGGAGGTGGGAATAATGCAGAAGGAGGTAAAACTGAGGCAGACTGAATGATATAACACCATACAGATGTTTAAAATCTCTCACTAAAACCCGAACAACCTCTCCCCAAAAAGCTCCATTTTTCAAATAAATTTGTTATGTTTCACTTGAGCTATTGGCTACACGCCCCCCACAACTTCTGGTGTTACTGCTCTGTTTTGATTGTATTTGCAGGCTTTCAGAAAATGTGCACAAAAAGGGACAAAATGAGGCTCCGTCCATATCCGTATTTAGCCTTGAGCATAAAAAAACCTCAGTGATCAGCTTTATGTTGTAATAAAAGCTCTTGGTTCAACCAATGCTGTGCTATGAGCTTTAAGTTTGAAGCCTTCATTCATAACAAACTCCTTTGACATTGTTGCCACAGTAGGCTCACCAGAAGTGAAAAGTGGCTGTCATTGTGAACACACCCCATCACACAAAGTGCACCACAATGAAATGTGACCTCTGCATTTAACCCAACCACACATGGCGCAGCAGCCAGCTTTCAGCAGCACTCATAAAGCAGTGTAGTAGAATAGTACCTGCCCAGTATTGTCCACTGCTCAATGGTAGTGGACAATAAAATCCTAGAACAATACACTACAGCAATGTACTGAAGTGAAAGTGACTACTGCACCTCACTGGTGCCTGGGGCGGGACTTGAACTTGTGTCATTCAGGTCCCAAAGGCAACATCCTAACCACTAGGCCACCAGTGCCCACTGTGTACTGTGAACACTGACACTTACAACTTTCATGTGCTTCAATCTAATGAAAAACCTGACTTAAGACCCAACACCCTTTAAATGCAAGTGCTGGAGCAACAGTGCTATTTCTATTCACCAATTTAAGGCCTTTCTTCATCATGTAGGATTTGGACTGGCACTGGATTTCAATGGGCAAACCTACAGACTCTAGGATGTGAATTCTGCTCCTTGGAGCATTGAGCGCATTGAGCATTCACCCCCCCCTCTCACTCTCACTTTCTCTCTTCATCTGGCAGAAATAATATCAGGGCCTCAATATCATGGCCTTGGCCCCTTGCAACCCTGCACCTCTGTATTTATGTGTCTGTGCCGATGACAGCGAGGGCCTTGATGAACATTGTGCGTCAGGCGGCTTCTGGACAGGGCCCCATTATCACACTCCATTATCTTGTCCATCAGGGTGACCGATCAGCCGACAGCCGGCTACCTGTGTCCGTGGTGTCCGTGTCAGGTGAGCAGCTGAGAGAATAGGGCCCCGTCCAGCCATCTGTCAGGCAAAAGTTTTGTCCAGCCACACAAACCGTGCAGCACAAACATTAACACATCACCAGTTTTCACCTTCCAGGTGGATATCAGCGATGCTGTTAAAGGGTTTAAAAAGGTGCAAACAGAAGATGTCTTGTTAAAGTGGCGCTTCTCATGTCCATCTTTACAGGAAAAGTGTGTGACAAAGCCAGGAAGGTGATTCCACAATAGTGGTACCGTTTCTGTTGAAGCTAATCATTTACAAATGCATGTACAGTGAAGGTAAAGTAAAAAACTGCCTATTTGCATAATTCAGATCAATAACAAATCATCGATAAAATCTACTAACAACTCTTCCAACAGCTGGAAAGCAGCCTTTCTGTCTGTCCCAACCCACTACTACAACACATTACCACAATCAATTATTCTTCATTCAAATATTTCGGAAGACAGAGGTAGTGGGATCAGTGGCCACATTCTCCAGTGTGGCCTTTAGGGGCAGCCATGGCCTAAAGGTCAGAGAAGTGGGTTTGTGACCAAGTCGCTGGTTTGATTTCATGGACCAGTAGGAAAAGAACTGTGCTAAAGAACTGCCTCCTCCCCTCCCCTCCCCTCCCTCTACACCCATGGCTGAAGTGCCCTTGAGCAAGGCACCTATTCCCCAACTGCTACCCAGGTGCTGCAGCTTCTCCAGGTGTGAGCTCACTGCTTCCTAGTGTGTATCTATATATGTACGTATCTGTGCTCACTGCTTAGAATGGGTAGAGGAGCAGTGTAGCAGGAAAGCACCTTGCTCAAGGGTACCTCAGTGGTACCTGGGACTTGAACCTGCAACCTTCTGTTCACAAGGGCAGGGTCCTAACCTCTACGCCAACATCATCCTGTTACTTGATTTCTCCTGCAACTGATTAGTAAGAAAAACACTGTTAGTTCGCCCAGACGTCCGTGCGTTCAGATTATCTTCACTTCAACACAACCCACTTGGGTTTGTAGAGCCCCTCTCGAAACCCATCGCTCACGAACGACTTCAGAGCGTCATGGGCATCTCTCCCTGTCTACTTATCTCTTTATGGGCTGCTCTGAATTTCGATCAAGCACTATAGATATTACAGGGATCATAAACAAAACCTCCCCCTCGTGTGTTCAAGTGTCTTAAAGAGCCTCTAAAAACAACGGGTCTGGATCAAGCAGCAACGAAGCGTTCTGCTCTCACGTCTGTCTCCACATCTGCCTCGCCACAGACCCTCGCTTCTATTTCCAAAATGGTTGACACGCACAGGCGCAAGCTTCCATGGAATTATTTCCCAAAGCCTCCTGTGAAAAACAATAAACACCTCCCCAGGCCTTTCGCGGCTCTACAGCCACACACTTGCAGAAGTCCAAACCTGGCGAACACAAACAATCTGACAGGTTTCTATTTTATACGCCCACCCGGTGCTTAATTCAGACCTGACCCCAGAGCTGACCGCACAGGCCAAAAGGGACGAGCACTTAGACAACAGTTCAAACTCAAAGCCCACTTGGGATTATTTTCCAATGCCGGACAGAAAGGTCGAGGCAGGTTGACAGCAGCAATAAAACGTAGCAGGCGAGAAACTTGATGGCAGGGACTGATCAAGGAGCAGAACGCCACTATCCGAGCGAAAATGGGGGATCGGTGATGTGCCTGCGATGATATTTGATGCAGGACGTGATCGCTGACATTTCAAGTGACATTTTCTCCTCCTCCATTTCCCTCACAACAAGAGAGAGAACTTGGGGTTATTAACTTTCACTGCTGGGAAGAACTTCCAGAATGTGCGCCATTAAAGATGGATCTCATTACGGGATGAACACTGCAGGACTCCTGTTCGTCTCAAATTAAACTTTAGAACAAATCAGAAAACCAATGGAAAATTACACCCAAAAATTCAGATTTTGCTTTTCAAAGACTGTAATCCTGAACCAGAAACAGCTGGTTCTGCTTTTTAATCTACCCTTCTGTCTAAATAATGTGATTTCTCATTGCCGTTATAGCATTTATCTCAATACAGAATAATATATGTGAAAGTGACTCTTTGTCATTGTGAACACACTCAAGCACCACAACGAAATGTGACCTCTGCATTTAACCCA
>JBBPDA010000132.1:8827547-8842067 GCA_037974385.1 Arnoldichthys spilopterus | reverse complement strand
GACTCCAGGCTTTAAATCTGAATCAGCAGACTCCAGGCTTTAAATCTGAATCAGCAGACTCCAGGCTTTAAATATGAATCAGCAGACTCCAGGCTTTAAATCTGAATCAGCAGACTCCATGCTTTAAATCTGAATCAGGAGACTCCAGGCTTTAAATCTGAATCAGCAGACTCCAGGCTTTAAATCTGAATCAGCAGACTCCAGGCTTTAAATCTGAATCAGAAGACTCCAGACTTTAAATCTGAATCAGCAGACTCCATGCTTTAAATCTGAATCAGCAGACTTGAGGCTTTAAATCTGAATCAGCAGACTCCATGCTTTAAATCTGAATCAGCAGACTCGAGGCTTTAAATCTGGATCATCAGACTCCAGACTTTAAATCTGTATCATCAGACACCAGGCTTTAAATCTGAATCAGCAGACTGCAGGCTTTAAATCTCATTCAGTGGATTCCAGCCTTTTTAATGTTTAAACCATACGAAACCTCAGACATATTAATAAAATTACACATTTACATGTTAGTGGCTTTTAAAATGTCATACCTCATATAAGCACCACTTTTATTTAAACATGTTAACTTTGTTTAAAAAGGTGGGGGAGGGGTAAGTGCACTGGTGTTAAAAGCGTTGTGAATAATCAAACGCTTTGTTTTCTAATCACAATGTTGACACCAATGCTAAATCTGATACCTCATGTGAAATAGCCTCGTCACAGCTCTGCTTTGCATGGTGCTTCTTCAAAATGGAAGTGGAGTTATGATGATTTGCTGACAGTTTGAGGACCTACTGGAGTGGCAAGATCTTCTTAATACATTTCAATGGTTAAATATGTGTACAACCCACAGATAGACATGGGTGACCAATACCATTGATGTATGGAGAAAAAAACAAAACACCAAATGTGGAGATACGAGATTTGCATCCGTCAGTAAAAAATTAGGTGATTTGGATCTAGTGAGATTAGAGTCTTTCCAAGAGTTCCAAGTTCAGGAGGCGGATCCCCTCTCACTCAAGCCTGGTGTTCAGTTAGTGTGGCCTGGATCCTGACAAATGCATTTATACACTGTACATACACTGTGGTACAATATTAGAAAATGTAAGTATTAATATTGTAGCAGAAAGAGAAGGAGCCAAATACATGTTAAATGCAAAATGTAGTGTAACTATGTATGCTCACTGCATTGCTCTTATTGTAAAAATAATAGGCCTCCCTGGAGACATCCTCAATCAAATCCTTTAAAGCCACTTTCATCCAAAAAGATGATGCCAAATCTTTGGAGTTCCCTATACCCAGCAGGCCAGAGAAGAGACTGTGTTAAAAGGGAACGATTTGGCAGCAACTCACTTTTTTAGCAACTGAATAAACTTTACAGGTCAAGGCCCGGGAGTCCCTCTGTGAACAAATGCTAATTTCACACCCTGTTAAAAAAAAGACAAGCAATTCTCCAAAAATTCTTTATCAAATACTTCAGCATCTCACTTTAGTTCTCGGCCCGGCAATACCCGGTAGACAAAAGTCATTTAAACCATTGAAGCCGAAGCTTATGAAACCTCTACCAGGTATAATGGTACCCCTGGTGTGATCTTCACCCAAGGCTTCACGCTGAGAGCGAGTAATAGCTTTAGCCTGTTCGACCATGAATATAGTGCAACTCATGATTCACTTTTCATCTGGATGGAGTTTTCATCCTAACAAGACATAATATTTGGCGTAAACACATTCCATCCTACCTTCTGAAATGGCAAATGTGTTGTTATGAGGCCTGCATCACATAACACACCAACAGAAGCCAAACATATTGGCTAGCATCATGATATCTCAAAGTTTGTTCTTTCCCTTAGGTGCTATTTGGAAGGCATTGTACTCCTCCCCCCCCTCCCAGTTTTATCTTTAATGCTAAGCTGTTGGCGAAGCACATGCTGTGATGAGTTCCTGTCTGAGCCGCTGTTACAGAGTTTTCATCACTGATAATACTTCAGCACTTCAAGCGATGCCGTCATTCAAACAATGTGATGAAAACCAATGGCTGCAGATAACTCTGAACAAGCTTAGCTTATGAAGTTAAAGAGCTTTTATTAAAACAACCCATGTCAAGCCTCCGGTAAGTATCAACAGAACGAGTGTCAATTGCACTGCCTAGAACACAAACGTGAATTTGGGGAGGCTCAAGCTAAATTTGTGTGTGAAGGGGAAACAGCTGAGTATGGATGGCTAACGACAGGGCAATGCAGTGTCAGGGTATGAAAAATGAATTATAAATTATTATGTCTTGTAATGTTTGATTACTGACTTTTTGAACCAAGCTCAAAAGTGAACTGAGACGAACGAGGTCCCTGAAATGTACAAACAGCTGAATAGGGAAAGCATGAATATTTGATTGGCAGCAGTTTTAAACTTGTGTGCAAAGACCAAGGACAGTGACTGCCCTCGGGCGAGCTAATCAGTAAGCCTAATAACCAAAGACATCAAAAAGTCAAATTAATCATATCGTTAGCCATTAATCTTTAGATTTGATCATTAGTCATTAAATAGAGATTAACTATATTATATTGTATATGACTGTATTATCATATATGCAATCATAATATGCAACATGCCCTGAATGCTGCAGTGTCCTGCATTAAATCTTTGTCTCCATCACCATCATGGCGCATTTATATACTATGTATATGTACTTAAACATACATACAGTATACCAGTCAGCCATTAAAATGAACCCCACCTGCTTATATTGTGTAGGTCACTCATATTGCTAAACAGCTCCGACTGCAGTGCACTGTGTGTTCTGACCAGAATCAGCATTCACTTTTTAAACCACAGTAGTTCCTCTATGGGATCAGAGCAGACAAGCTAGCCTTCGCTCCCTACATGCATCAGTGAGCCTTGGGTGCCCATGACCCTGTCACTTATTTAATAGTTGTCTGTATTTGTATCACTTTTAAGGCTCTTGTCAGAGTGGCTCAGATCCTTACACATGCAACATCTTTCCTGCTTCCAGCACATAAACTTCAAAAACTGACTGTTCAAACAGTGTATATATGGTATATCACACTCTTCAATGCCTTTAGTAAGGCGACATAATTATACTGTATTCCATTGCAGCTATAGTTTTTTGAAGTTGTACTGACTCCACACACCCTGCCTTGACTTTTTGATTTTATCACTTTTTACTTCATATTTTAAAATACTGTAAAACGTAAAAGATTTTTCCCCTTTTCTCTGAGGAAAACATGTTTAGCATACACGGTTAGACCTTATAGTAGGTGAGGTTCAGTAGAGAGAGTGGACTTTGAACGAGTACCATTTCCAGGTCCCTCTCTCCACTGCACTCCAGCTTTGCCCCCAAAGCACCTTTCTGCAGAAGAGGCTGCCATGCATGTAGTTATACAGACTTTGATATACGCATTAATTTTTCATCCATGAACAAGACATGATCCAATGCATGTAATTATGACATGCTTTACAGTGACATTCACCTGGCCGTACTTTAACTAGAAACTTGCTCAAGCAGGAATGTGTCTAATTCAGCAGTGGATTGGAATTATGAGTAAGTGCAGGCACAGGGGACGGGCACTGCCCACACTGTGTGCGCGAACACTCAGACACTCCTTTTTGCTGAAAATGGTTGCTTTGGTTTGGGCACAGTGGAATCGTCTTCATTATCATCCCTCAGTGGAGGCAGAGGGGCCTGAATTTAATGCAGATTATCTGTATCATGTACTACTGTCAGGGCGTAGTGAAGGTTTTAGCAAATGTTATCTTTTTTTTAATAGGAGGTACCTAGTGGTGATGTAAGGGCCATGGTTTTGAGGGCATTTACATGGTTGCATTATAACTATATGGTATTTTTTTCAGAATATGTTCATGTTTACATTTTTTTATTTTGTTTTTTTTCGTAAATGACTTCTGAAAAACGATTGTATTGTGTGTTATTGTGTACTATTGTGATAAATAGTGCGTTGGTTTAGTGGTTAGGAACTTGTCCTTGTGAACCGAAGGTCACAGGTTCAAGTCCCAGCCCGGGCACCACTGAGGTTCCCTTGAGCAAGGTAACGTCCTGCAACACTGCTCCCTGGGTGCTGTTGATAGCTGCCCTTTGCTTCATGTGTGCACGTGGGATGGGTTAAATGCAGAGGTCACACTTTGTTGTGGTGCTTGAGTGTGTTCACAATGACAAATACTCACTTTCTATATGTATATATGGTTTTTGGTGACATATCAAGCATCAAAGTATGTTTCTGGCATATCTGCCACCGTGCACTGTGGAACCTGTTTAAGGTGCATATGTTTGTGTTTCATTTTTCTCTTTCTCGAGTGGGGTGAAAGTGAGCTTTGTTGCCAAACAGAATGTAATCGCTGTATGCCGTGCTACTTAAAATACACCGAAGGTGCTGCTGAGTGTTCTTCTCTGCCTACACATAGTGCTGCTTGCGGTTCACTGAGGCAGAAGAGCCACAGGGCAGGAAGCCCAGCCCGGCTCTCGCTTCCCCCCATCCCACCAAATGTCTCGGTTCCCTCTGTAACCCATAGCTGGAATCCATGGAGTGAAGTACCCTTGATGTCTTTGGCCTGATTGGCACCAAAAGTGCTGTGGATGCCGTTAATGATGCCACTGAATGGAAAATGCATTTTTTTAGCACATAAGTTGATCTGTATTGAGAGAGCAGATTGGAGGGCAGTCGCTGTCTTCTCCCTGGTACACCGGCCCAGTCCAGGCTGACGTCAGGAGGCTGCTGGCAGTAGGTTCCGGGATCATCTGGCACAAGGTTATCTGAAGTGCGCTGATGCTGGATTCATTGAGAGACACTCAGTATTCACAGGCTTCATGTATTGACCATGATAGTTGGACATATATGTAATGTGCAAAAATGATGGCACATTTTATTATTTTTTATATTATTCTTTCCCCTTTATCTTCTGTTATCATGATGGAATGTAAAAACGATGTTGTCAGCCATAACATTAACCCCACCTCAGTCACAGTAGCTCTTCTGTGGGATCGGACCAGAAAAGCTAGCTTTTACTCCCCACATGCATCAGTGAGACTCTGATACCATGGCCCTGTCACTGATATACCACTTTTGGTAGGTACTAACTACTGCACGCCTAGAAGACCTGCTGTTTTAGAGTTGCTCTGATTCATCTAGCCATCACCCTAAGGCCATTGTCACAGTGGCTCAAATCCTTACGCTTCTGCTTTCAGCACATCAACTTTAAGAGCTGACTGTTCACTTATAGCCCAATATATCCCACCCTCTGACAGGTGCCATTGTAATGAAATAACTAGTTATTCACTTTGCCTTTAAGTGGTGTTAATGTTATGGCTGATCACTGTATGTCCCACCCAACATAACCATGTGTAATGATGTATAATTATTTATGTATTGCACTATAAATATTTCTTATTTTAAAACTTTTATGAAACATTTTCACATAATTCTCCTCATGGTTATAGTTTTTTTTCTAGTTTGCCACTTAGTTTTTCACCTTAATAATAACAATAATAATAATAAATAACCTATTCAGGATACTCAGTGTTATCTATATGCACCTAAACCTGTGTATTGACTGAAATTACATTGTACTGTTATATTTTTAATATTTTTTTATAGCTTGTGCTTCATTTTTCAGCAGAGTTGTTGTTTTTTAGCTACAGACACAGAGCAGCTGTGTTTCGTTAAGGTTCTTGTGTGTCTTAACCACTGTGCCACCACTATAACACACTCCACAGCCTTTTAGGCTTTTTTTGATTACACATGCTAATCAAAATTAGCAATTTGTGGAGTTAACTTTCAGGACAAATTCCTCATAAAAGCGAGATTTTACTTGGCCAATGAAACCAGTGAAACCAGTTTTATTAAAACCATGTTGCATCTACCCAATTATATGCTTTCCGCTTTTATGATCAGTAGTGGCAGCAGCTTTAATAATGCAGCGTAAGTCAAATGTGTGTTCAGAACAACCAAACAGGATTTGCAATTAACCCAGAAATAATTCCACGCACTAGCAGCGTGGCTATGAGACAAACGAGAGCACACAACCTTATTTACTTTGAGCAGAACTGCATGCCTCGCATGGGTTTTAACACTTGCTACAGTACATGGGGACAGCACCAGCTGTCACTCCCTCTATTGGCAAGGAAATATTCCGCACACATACAGAGGAGGGAGTGCAGGCTGTCATCAAAGTTTGGCGTCGTATCTGAACAGAGCTCTCCGTTTACTTGCCTCGTTATTTTAGGAGAAACGACTGTAGCTTCTGCAATAAAAGGGGGAGGGAAACAGGGATGGCAATAATGTATAATTTCCCTTTTTTAATTTCATATTGATTGTTCTCCACACTAATTTACACTGTGGCATAAACACAAGAGTAATGAATATTTTACTATTGTGGTATGGTAATATTAAAGATATGGCTTCCTTTGAATTATGGGAAGGAGACTGTAATCCCTAAGGGACTGGAGAGAAAATGAAAGTCTCCTTCTGTTTTAGCAATGAGGCGAATGTGGTCAGATTTATACACGGGACAGGAGTTTTATACTAACTGGGGTAAAAAAACACACCTAAACAGCTGTGTACGGGGGTAACAATACATCCATATTCACAATTCAATATTTTTATAACATTTTGAACAAAATTTGATTGAAAATAGCCTACATTGCACAAGCTACTGTGAGCTGGAAAGTTGGAGCTGGCACATGATATTGACCGTGCTTTTGTGGGTTTAATTGATTGCAAACAGTGCAGGTGCATTAGATGGCCTAATTAGTAGAATGCAGGTTGTGCTTGGCTTTAAATTGTCTTTAGCTTTATGCTAATACTGGCTTCACACACTGATTAAAAGCTAAATAATACAATTATCATATAACAAAAATAACATTAGCTTCCCATAGAAGTGCTGAGACATATTAGCTTTATTCAATTTTATTTGTTGTCACAAAGCAGCTTTAGAGAATCCGAGTCCGAGCCCCTAATGAACAAGCTTATGGTGGAAAAACTCCTTAAGCTGGAGGAAGAAACCTTGGAAGGAACCAAGACTTTGAAGGGGAACCCAACCTCCTCTGGTCGACAAATCCACACTGTACACGAGACTGTAAATTGTATAATGGCTTAGTAGTTTATTGGCTGATATGTGAGGTTGTGATATGTGAAATTGGAAAGTCAAGTCAAGTTTCTAGTGCACTTTTTACATGATGGGTTCACTAACTTTATTCATGCAGACTTACACGTGATTTGTTGTATTGATTTTTATCAATACTGTAAATGTGGCAGAAGTCACCTATATTAATGATGGGGCCCTGTCACGGTTTTCCTGTAATTGGGGAATCTACACCCCCTGCAGGAAGAAGCCGATCTGCATCTCTGGAATTCAACACACCCCCTCACAGGTGGCACAGATCAGTGGACTCATTAGTCAGCTACTTATACTCACCTGAGTCGAGCACACAGCGTGAACGCTTGTGAGCAATTGCATGTTTCTGAGCTGTGTGGTACATTTGACGTTTGTCTGTGTTTTTGACCTTGACTTTGGATTTTGCCTTGGACCTCTGACACCACTGTTGGACCTGTGCCTGTTTCTGGACTTGATTTTTGGGTTTTTTTCAATAAACCTTCAACTTTCTCTTGTGTCCAGCCTTTTTACTCCAAGCCTTACATTTCCACTGTCATGTACTGAATCATCTGTAGAAACCACAGCAAAAATCCACGTAGTTATCAGCGTACTGTCGGGCTCAGATGAATACTATGTCTAAAGAGCACCGTGTCATATATTCCATGGATTCCTAACCTGCCATTGTCCAGCCAACCTTTACAGGAGGATGCTAATGGCTTTGCCACATTTAAATCCTTCACCCTGTGAAAGGATGGTCAGTGCTGTACAGCTCTGTGATCCAATTACACCCTTGTCCTGTGGGGTAAAAGGTTTGGCTCTGGACGCCCTGCTTTATCCAGCCGAGGCGCAGGTATTTCTGCAGAGCCTGGGGAGCTCAGGGGCATTTCATTCTCGTAGAGGGATGGAGAGGAACATTGAAACTCATTCTCTCGTCCACTGTGAGCCCCCCCCCAAGAGGCTGCGCTCCATTTCAGACCGGCTTTATGGTGCGTTTGGCTTCCCGAAAATTAATCACAGCAAAATGTACCATTGTGGATATTGTGTGGTGTCTGGTATCGCCGCGGAACATGGCTGCCGCCTCCTTTGTTTACGACCCACCGAGGGGTTTGTGCAGCACGCTGTAGACAAATGGGCTTTGAAGGAACACTGCAATAGTCAAGGATTCTCATTTGGTTCTGTATATAGCACGAGAATGCACCAGGAGGGGATCTGCTTAACAACACAATTGCGCATTTGGGCACTCTGAATATGTCTGGAACAACCAGGAGGGTAAACAGGAGAATGCAGGGAGCGTAGCATTTCAGCCACACAGTGTTTCAATAGCGATTATTTTGATGTTTCTGAAAAGACAGCGAGACTGAAGGGTTTTGGGATACATCATTGCTCTCAGAAAGCCTCTTAATATTTATAGTTCTGTAATCTAACATTTATAGTCGTTTTTATTTCAACGTTTTTATTCCGTGCTGCGGTGATTAAAGAAATATCTCATCCAGCAGATTCTGGCAGATATTGTTCTCCCTCTGGGCTCTGAAGAATCACAGGGAATCATTCTTAAATGCTTTAACGCTTTCTCTCATTTATTTACTTGCATATTTTTGTATCCATTTATTTTCCACTCATTACTGACTGCCTTTAGCCGCTTTGCACGTTGATCTTTATTTGTTCCTGTTGTTTGTGTTCATTGTTTCTTAGAGTGATGACCCCAAATGTTGCTTTCAGAAATGAACACTCATAAACATTATGGCATTTTACAGGCTTTGAATACTCATTGGGATTTCTGAATGAACGCTTTTCTCAATACTACAAACACCATTTTTTGAAAATTGGTATTTTTTTAAGAACACAATTCAGAAATCTGTTAATTCGTGTTAACCTTTATTTTACCAACAAAAGTACAAGAAAAGATATTCAATATTTTAAATGACCAACTTAATTGTCTTTTGTAAATATACACAAACATATTCGTCATCTTTCCTTTCAAGAACACGTTTTAATCATTTTGGAACCACAGAGACTAATTGTAGTGGTTTTGCAGTTGAGAATTTTGTCTATTTTTGCTTGACATAAGTCCACAGTTGATGGTGTCTGATTCTAGTCTTCATGAAGCTCCACCCATTTTCAATAGGAGACAGATCTGGACTGGCATCAGGCCAGTCAGGCACAAGCACTCAGTGTCTCCAATGCAACACTGTTGTAGTCTGGGTTGAATGTTCTCTGGCATTGGCCTGCTAAAATAAGCATGCCAAGCCAACCCAAGGCATCATGGGATTGCTAGTGGACAACTTATGACTGACAATCATAACTGTTTATTTTCCAAAGAGACAGCACTGTTCAAGGCTAGAGTACGAAGCTTCTGAAAGAGTTCCAGTTGCAGCAGAGCTCTCATTGGAACAGCACAACTTCGGGCAAAAAGAAAAAACTCTAGTATGCAACATTCTCAAGATATTTGGTCTGTCATGCATGACATCGTCTTCTAAGGATAAAAGCTTGACTTGTAAGAGTAAAGTAGGTAGGTGGGAGAATGTAGAAAAAGACGAAAACTGTGATGCCCCTTAGGTAGATTCAAGTAACTCCACTGGCCTTGGGGAGCAGAAGAAAGAGCTCTCTTCTTCCAAGCCTAGCGTTCACCCCAAATAACTGAAATGCATTTGACATTAACATTATGGATCCAGCACACTGGTCTTTAAAGCTGTTGAGGTGAGGAGGGTTAGGAGGGTCTATGCACTTGGGGGGCTGCCAGACTCATCTTGAAGCTCATTACTTTCCTGTTCATTGACTGTGAACTAAGGGAGCACAAAAGAGACCACAGTAACAACTCAATTTACATAAGTTTTGCCTTGATAAGAGGTGCATTACATCTCATTACCATTTTCTCCTGTTTTTTTGCTAAGATGTTTTGTTTAAAACTGGGGTAAATAAGCCTCTAACTCTAAAAACTGCCAGGAATCCATAAGCATGTTCTGGATCTGTGGTCTAAAGTGTTTCCTACAGGCAGTAGTACGTTAGCAGTGGGTTTGTTGACTAGGAATACTATGGAACAGGATTGGGAGCACATGTTGCACATGGGATTTATATGACTCCCTTCTGCGAGAAAGCTATGCAAATTACACCGAGGGTGTCTGGGACATTAAACACACGCTTAAATTCACAATTTGACATCATGACAAGGCGGTAATCCTGTTTAGGCAATAATGACATGCGAAACATCAATGTAAACATGTAAACAAGATTACAGGCAAAGCAGGTTTAAGAATCAGACACTTCTCACCCAAAGTTTTCCCCTTTTTCATCTCAGCTTTGCTACAGTGCCAGTGAACTGTGGCTAATTAAGCTTTCTAATGAGTTCTCACTGTCAAAAGCATTTGCATACTTATTCTGAATATATGCCGACTCTCGCAGTGATGCCAGCAATGCACAGCTAATGGTGAATAATAATTGAAGTTAAAAGCTTGTGCGTTCTCACAATGCAGCAATAAATCTAGAAGGGTCAACAGGTTAGAGCATGTGCATGTGTATTTCATGCTAGATTCTGTCCAAATTTGTTGCCTTACGTTAAGCATTGGGCCATTATACTGAAGATTTGTATTCAAGTCAGGCCAGCAGTGTAGGTAAACTCTGCTGACCCACTTGCACGGCCACTGCATGCCAGAATACATCAGTGCATGTCCGCAGGCATTTCGGAAGCCTTATCACAAGGCGTGGGCCTCCGCTATTGTCTGACTCATTCTTTTATTGAGAAAACATGTAATCCAGAGCAACGCCAGCACACTACCCTTCAGGGCTGCTGTTTAAACAATGATGGTCGTCTTGAACTCGACTTGTGCACCTCGTCTTAGCTTTTCCCTTCTGTGTTTCCGCGCAGTCGGATCCATGTTGGACAAGTGAATTAAAGACGTTAGCTTAAACGGGATTAGCGCGTGCCATGACAATAGACTTTCATGAATTATGTAGTTGGAGTCCAGTCGTTCAGATTCATCCCCTGTCATTGAGCTGTGGCAAGCTAGGGATACAGTGTTTAACAGTAAAACGAATAAAAAAGGAAAGAGGGGGGAAAAGAAGCGGCACTGTTTAACATCTACTGGGGTTGATTTAAAGCTAGTGCCTTTTATTTAGCCAAAGTATTTTCATTTTAGCGATTATTGCCACAATATATTTTTTCTTACAGCTCCTCATCGCTGGGGTTTTTATTGAATAAGCCCACGCTGCGGAAAATGGAGGTATGAGTTGAAAACATGCCGCTGTTCTTTGTCTGAAAAATGGGAGAGGCATGAGGGGACAGAATGGGCACTTGTAATGAAATCAGTGATTTGCGGCACCTCCTGCCAGCAGGTCAGAATGATTAAAATCCCAAGCAAATGAACTTCACATCACCGGCGTCCTCCGCATAGTAATTCGATTTCCAGGGCTTGACTCGTGTGGTGCCCTCATGCCGTGGATTCATATGCTGTTGTGGCCAAGTGGACATTGCAGTAGGCCCATGCATGGACCACTGAGGCACTCCCTGCAACCCAGACTTCCTTGTCTAATCTAAGACAGTAGAACTGCTAGATTGTGTTGCTATACTTTTGATTAACGCTGCATGCATATTTAATTTAGTTTAATGTAATTAACTAAATAAATAGAGAGTGATTTGTCATTGGGAACACACTCCATCACACAAAGTGCACCACAATGAAATGTGACCTCTGCATTTAACCAATCCAGATTGCATTGGACAGCTGTCAACAGTACCAGGAAAGCAATATAGTGGTGCAGTACCTTGCTCAAGGTTAACTCAGTGGCACTTGGGCTGAGACTTGAGCCTGCGACCCTTGGATCACAAGGGCAAGTCACAAACCATTATGTCATCCACTGGCCAACAGTTTTTTATGTAATACATTACATTTACATTCAGTTAACATTCTGCATTGCTAGCGTGCACCATGACAGTAGAATGCATTGCTAGTGGTGGCCTAACGGTTAGGATATTGCCCCTAAAGGTTGCAGGTTCAAGTCCCAGCCCAGGTGCCACTGAGGTACCCTTGAACAAGGTACCATCCCGCTACACTGCTCTCCAGGCGCTGTTGATAGCTGCTCCTTGTGTGTACATGTGATGGGTTAAATGCAGAGGTCACATTTTGTTGTGGTGCTTGAGTTTTGCGCAAATCCAAAAAATGTGACTTTCCACTTATAAACCCAGACTGTACTGGCAACAGTAACTTTTCATCAGATTCAAACCATAATAAAATTTCTCTTCTGCTTTCTTAGTTCGTTTCTGTGAGCTATGAGTGGGATATGAACAAGTAGAAGAAGCATTTCAAGACACTGACACCACAAGGGTCCTGTTTACAGATGCGCATGTGGAGCTTGGGCCATGCAGGCTGTGTTTGGTTCAGGGATCAGCCTGTTCGACAGCACGCCAGCTGCAGCCTGCTCTTTAATTAATGGGAAGAAAGCGATAGGAGGGGTTGCGTGATTAGACAAACCTGTGGAAAAGGGAGCTTAGGCGTCCTGGCCCTAACTGTCAGAGTGGACCCCTCGCATCCGGAGCAGCTCTCTCCTGCTCAGCTGGTTTTCCTAATTAAGGGTCAAGGGGAGCTTAGTCTGGGGAGGGGGAGTGCACAATAATTATTGTATGGTGCACATGTAGATAATCCCCGACTTAAATCGGCCTGTCCATCACATACATTTTTCTTTTATAGTGACATTTTCATGTGGAATACTGTGTGAAGCCTGGAGCAGCTGGGAATTATTTTACACAAAGCCAGTTAGTTGCCAAGTACTGAATTTTCACATAGACCATGTACTTTTAATGATGGGGTCACATGTTGGGCATTCAGCTTGTGTTATCTGGTGCATCATCAACCATACATTCAAAACCTTTGTCTTTTATCCTCTCAAACTCTTTAAATTCGGTCCCAGCGTGTGTCTTCTACTGTTTTCTGTTACAATATAAAAGAAATGACATTAATTTCAATTCACTTTCTGCCAATTTTGCGTCATAGACTGTTGGAGCCTTTGGAGCCAATAATTTTCACATGCAGTACATCATTCCCATTGAGTTCAACACTGATGAACTTTAATTTTGGGTGCTTAACTATTAATGCTGCTGCTTTGACCTCTAAAGGCGCAGCCCTTCATATGGCAGCATTGAAGATACAAATTGGAGCAGACTCTGAATTTACCACTGTGTAATGTGACCCTTTTAAAAATGTGACCCCAATGGCCATTAATAAACATAAAAGAGAGAGAGAGAGAGAAAGAGAGAAAGAGAGAGAGAGAGAGAGAGAGAGAGAGAGAGAGAGAATGTGGCAGGCAATCAGATGTGAAACTGTATTAAATGGTAGAACTACTGTATGTTTACTGTTGTGAGTTTGCAGTTGTATGATTGAGAATACTGTTAGCTTGTTAGCTGCTAATTTAGCTCCTTGGGAAAGCCTAAGGGCAGCGATGGCCTAGGGGTTAGGGCCTTGTCCTTGTGAATTGAAGGGTGCATGTTGAAGTCTTGGCCCAGGCACCATTGAAGTACCCTTGAGCAAGGTACTGTCCCACTACACTGCTCCCTGGGCACTGTTGATAGCTGCCCACTGCTCTAAGGCCCACTTGCCCATGTGCACGTCTGATGGGATAAATGCAGAGGTCACATTTCGTTGTGGCGCATAAGTGACAAATGTGAATTTTTGTGTTTTTACTGTTTATTATAGGTCAGATTGTTTATAAGTTTGATTTGTAAACTTCACAAAGTAGATGTTTTTCTGCATTTTTCCAATCCAGGCTCAGCCAAGCAAAGCCATGTGAACTGCAAATGTCTTGTGTGACTACAGCTTTATTATCGGTTGCATTGTGAAGGTTTTGCGTAAGCCTGCAGACATTCAGTGGAATGCATAAAGGCTTATTATTGATTCATTTCAGAGTGAAAATAAAAGGCCAACAAAGTGTGAAGTGTGTTCTCACTTACGCCATTTCAGCCATAACATTAACACCACTGACAGGTAAAGTGAATAACATTAACTGTCTATATTATTTCATCACAAGGGCACCTGTCTCTTGTCTCAAAGGTCATCTGGTCGTATCCCGGAGCTACTGTGGTTTAAAAAGTGATGCTGACTCTGATAGAAAGGGGTCAGAACACACAGTGCACCACAGACACAGCTGTTTCAACAGCATGAGGGGGGATATTAGACAGGTGGTGTTAATGTTATGGCTGCTCAGTGAATATGTTTGCTTGTGATAAAACATACATTTACATTAATCTTCCCGAGCAGCACCTGAGCTTATCCTGCCTCTATACTGAAGGTGGGTCTACAGGCTCCAATAAGAAGGAACAGTTCTGTGTGGGGCAGTGGAGGCCTAGTGGTTAGGACACTGCCTTTGTGACCTAAAGGTCGCAGGTTCAAGTCCCGGCCCGGGCACTACTGAGGTACCCTTGAG
>JBBPDA010000132.1:8798487-8821802 GCA_037974385.1 Arnoldichthys spilopterus | reverse complement strand
TTATTTCAGTTAAAGCTGGATTTAGTTCAGTTAAAGCTGGGTTATTTCAGTTAAAGCTGAGTTTAGTTCAGTTAAAGATGGGATGAGCTCACTTGCAGCTGGGTTTAGCTCCATTAGAACTGGGTTTGGCTCAGTCATAGCCGTGGTTACTTCAATTGTAGATGGGTTTAGCTCAGGTAAAGCTGGCCTTAACTCGGTCATAGCCATGTTTAGCTAGTTAAAGCTAGGTTTAGCTCAGTTTAAGATGGGTTTAGCTGAGTTATAGCTGGAAACAGATGAAATGACGTGGAATCCCTGATTATCATTCAAATGACAAAGTAATCATTAAGCTGATTCATCAAGAAGCTAATTTTGTAAGTAATTTTTAATTGAGTAACCGTGACAGCCCTAGATCATTCATTCATGCTTCTTCTTTTATCTGTTCTACATTCTCAGTCCTACTCAGCTCATGTAATTTAATCAGAGATAGTTTTGACACAAATTACATGCAAATTATTTGGGCTTACATAAATTAATACATAATACATCCCAAATGTGGAAACAGTGGAGATCAAAAAACACACCAAAGTATGGACAAATTTTTGTGTCATTTTGTAACATTGCACTTGTCCCATCATCTTTCATCTACACACCACTGACATGTTTATATGCCAAACACCGGTTTTCAAGGCCAGTGGAAATCTGCACATCTTCCTTGCAAGCTAATTAAATTAATAGTATGTGTTTAAGCTTCTTCCAGCACCTGATTAAGGTGTTCCTCATGACCAAGGTCTGACACTTTACTGCGAAATGATACAGCAGTAATTAATTTTAATAACATATTTTAAGGTAAACGTTAAGAGCTTTGGCAGCCCCCTCTGCTTTTATCAGCTGGAGCATGGTTGGAAGCTTGCCACCCCGCACCCTGTTGTTCCTCGAAGCAACTGGATAAAGCAATGCCAAGAGTATATTATGTACCGCAGGGCCAAGCCAAGACTGTCACGGCAAAAGAATGGCTACAGAGGAACAACCAAGTGCATCATTGCACCCTTTGTTGCGTTCTGTGCATTAGGGGATTTAGTCTGCTGGAACGCAGCACTAGCAGATGTTTGTATGGACAGTATGATTCACTAACACACCTGATACTCTGACTTTACATACAAACTCTAAAACAAATCCTTCAAGTTCACGGCTCTTCAGATTCTGCTCATTTCCTACGATTATAAAAGTGAAGCAAATACAACCAATGGAGTAATTGCCTTCATTTTTGATCTGATCTACACTGATCAGCCAAAACATTAACACCACCTGCCTGATATTGTGTAGGTCCCTCATGGTGCTGAAACAGCTCTGACTGTGGTGCACTGTGTGTTCTGACCCCTTTCTATCAGAGTCAGCATCACTTTTTAAACCACAGTAGCTCTTCTGTGGTATCAGACTAGAGAGGCCAGTTATTGCTCCCCATGCACATCAGTGAGCCTTGGGGGCCCATGACCCATTTCATTTTTGGAAGGTACTAACTATTGCACATCTGGAACACTCCTGCTGTTTACGAGATGCTCAGACCCACAGTTTGGTCTTTGTCAAAGTGGTTCCAATCCTTTATTCCTGCTTCCAACATATAAACCATAAGAACTGATTGTTTACTTGCTGCCTAGTATATGCCACCCCTTGACAGGTGCCACTGTAATGAGATAATCAGTGTTACTCACTTTAGCAGTAAGTGGTTTTAATGTTTAGGTGAACGATGCATGTAAGGCATATATCATCCTGTTGGATCAAAATCTTTTTCTTTTTATTCACAATTCACTATTCTTACAATATTTTGGACAAATTTTGAAGGAAGAAAAATGACTGTAATCATGTTGTTACAGAACTAATGACTAGAGCTGAGAGGCAGAAATAGTGCTGGAGTGTTGGGCTGTTGATTGATGCTGGACATCTATAAACTCTGGTGTTCAATAAACGCAGATGCATGTTCAATATAAGCATAATGTTCATTGAACACAGTGTATTTTCACAGCTCTACAACACCAGTTGGCACATTTTTGAATTGCAATATCAAGAAGCCACCAATATTAATAATATTTTACAATATTAACAATATTTCTTTAAATGTTGCCATATTAGAGACAATAGGTTTCGTTCTGGCAGACAAAATGCAAAGCTTAATGCAAGTTTAACTAAACATTTCAGTAATGTTTGAAGAAATATACAGTTAAGGGTGGGCGATATGGCAAAAATATAATATCACTAACATTCAAGACATTTTATAATACACAGTTTATTTTTATGGCATCTATTGAGTTGATACAGACAAAAAAAAGAATCAATGGGGCCACATTTGATATTTTTATTCAACATTTCACAAACTGCACTGTACTTAATGACATGAACTCTCCATCTCTTGAGCTGAGTCTGTGTACATTCTGTATTAGGTTTGAATGACGGATTGTTTCAATGACTAGGAAGGATCAACGGCAGGAATGGGGAAGTCATGGGCTAGTGGTTAGGACATTGCCCTTGTCAACAGAAGGTCGCAGGTTCAAGTCCCGGCCCGAGCACCACTGAGAAACCCTTGAGCAAGGTACCGTGCCACTACGCTGCTGCCTGGGCCCTGTTCATAGCTGCCCGCTGCTCCACATGTGGACATGTGATGGGTTAAATGCAGAAGTCACATTTTGTTGTGTGGTTGAGTGTGTTCACAATGACAAATAGTCAGTTTCACTTCACCAAAATGTAAGTGTGCTTTTTTTCTTTCAAAAAAACTGCCCATGCAACAACCATCTTCCATCAGTTTTTTTGATCATAATTAAATATTTCTTTTTACACCTACAAACACAAATGCACTGGAAGTTTGGTATCCACCCTTTACCCAAAAAGTCTGCTTGTATCAAAAAGCTATAGGAGCTAATTAATATGGAATTAGACCCTGATTTCGTTATCCCGACAAATCTGTAAGCACTACTTGTCCTCACAAAAGCCAACGTGTGATATTGTCACCACTCAATAAGTCCCATTATCCTGACGTGTTATTTCCCCCATGGGACAGACATGCAGGGCACCAGCTTTAATATGAAGTGTAGCGAAACAATTGCTTTCCCAAACCAGTGTGGGACAATTCATCAGTTAAGCCCCCTTTTAACCAGCGCAACCCCTGACAAATACCAGCAGGTGACCAATTTATGTCCTACTGATGGAGTGGGCTTTTCTCTTTTTTACCTCCACTGTGACCCAAATCCTAAAACAAGGACATCTTTTACCACACCCCCCCCCAAGCCACTGCTTTTTAGCTGGACCTCCATGGAGACGGGAAATGGCTTCTGTTGTGCTGAGCAAAAAAGGAAATTGATTAGTTTTTGCTATTGATTTTTCATGCTGTATATATGCAGGGGTAAGCAAAGGTTTTGACAATGCCACTGATTTTTATGGTTCACAAACAGCTCCTCCATAGCACAGTAAGATTCGGCTGGCAGAGGTGACTTCCACTTTTCTTGAAACGGAAAACGATTCATACGAAGAGGCTTTGCTTTATCATTCTGGCAGCTCACAGCAGTTTCAGTCTCACTTATAGGTAATGCTTACTCGTCTCTGGTGTGGCTTTGATAAGGGTTATTGATATATGGGTACCACGTTACTACTCTTATAAAGAGTGTATGAATCATTTATAACCTGCTTATTAATGTTGTTAACACAACGCATTAATAAGCACCTACACAAACTTATCTTTTAACAGATTACACCCATATCACCACCCTTAGAATTTAGAAGCTCTTTGCATATAAAAACACTTGGCCATTTGTTGATGTGTGCATAGCCTAAGCCCCACCTCATCTCCACTCAACTTATCACCATTTGTTAAATTGTGTTATTTATGTGTTATAACTTCTTATTAATGGCTTTTAAGCTGTTTATACTATAAAGAGTTCATAAGGGTAGTCTCATTGTAAAGTGGTACTAATATATGTAAAATACCATTCAGATAAAATCAAATTAATTTAAATTTGTGATATTCTTAATAGTTCTGTTGTAGACCAAAAAAAAAAAAAAACAAACAAAAAAAAACAACCTATATTTCACATCAGAGTGTCGGCACAAGATGTGAGGGCCTAAACATCAAAGGGCTAAGAAATGATGACCTACTGTTAAAATGGCCTATAACAATGTTTGTGTATCTGCAGTCTAGGCCTACACTACCACACACTCTTAACAACAGGAAGTGCCAGAAAAGGTTTTTGTAAGACACCATAGAAACACTGTTCCTGGTTCCTTAAAGAATCTTTCAGTGAAACCACTTCTGTTAACGGGATGTGTGAAGGTCAAAACCTGTTTTAAATGGGATTGTTGTCCACTGTTCTCCCCAATTTTGCCATTGCCCCTCACTAGCTAGGTCTCCAGCATGGAACAGGTGAAGGCTCTACTGTATCTTCTTGAATAGATGCTAATACTGCAACATTGTACAGCTCAACATGCTTGGAGAAGAACGTTACTTCTAACAAATTCGGCTAAAAGATGCCTGTGTTGATTAGAATCACTGTTAGTGATGGGGAAGGCAGAGGACTTCCTGCTTACCCAGGGAGTGTGATGCTCTCTTGGACTCTCAAACGGTACAAGTGGCATCACTGAGAAATATATGCTATTTGCACCAGGGGCCCTAATCTGTGTGGAAAAACCCTTCAATTTGTAAAAAAACCCCACTGAAATCTCATTGGTGCTTTAGGGAACTATAAGGGTTCTGTTTGGCATTGCTTAAAAACCCTTTGTGGCACTTTTTTAGTAGTGTAAAAGGACGAAATCTAATCGAGGTTCATATCTGGTGAAGTGCTTGGAGACTTCAAATACACTGCGGAAATAAATATCCTTGTGGCAAGCACTTATTATCTGAACTCGCTTTTGTCAGATACACAGGAAATTACTGCAGCTCTAACCTTTGCATTTCATTGATTACAACGGTGAACATTATCCCTATTGATCTTTCATCTCAGCATAGACCAAATATCACATTAATTTTAATTATTGGTTGTTAGCTACAAGCAAGGTTTGGCCCTCATTCACAGATGATTCATAATTGCTTATTATGCCATTTATGGAGTCCCAAATGTTGGATTAGCATAAAGTATTACCAATGTGTTAATGGAAAAGAGTCTCCGGTGACGGCTTGGGAGGGAGCATTGTGGCCCAAAATAATTAGGCTTCAGTTAGTTAATAAGATCAGTATATGGATGATTACACAGGTGAAGTCACCCAGTGAAGTCCTGCTGGGGAAACATATTTTACTTTATATTGTTTTGCATACTGTATATTTGCACAGCTGTTTTTGCTGGAGGTGCCCAGTCCACTCGCTTTTGATGGCTGCGTTGCTGCCTAGGTGTTTATTTCATTTTTCTTCGCAGTGTATTGATAGTAGGTAGAGCACAGATGAATTTTTCAGACTGTATCACTGTTTGAAACAAAGCAGCACATGAATAGCACCGTGCATTATTAAACGCTCTCCTTCAAAAGCTCTCGAGGCTGTAATAGTTAAACAGGTCTCTGGGAATGGCATTTTAGGTCAAATGGCGAGCATGATATCAGAAAAACAAACAGCTTTAAACGCATGAGTAATTTATGAAGCAAAGGCCTTTCTGCTGGAAATATGGGACCTGACCTTTGGAGGACGGGGAATGGCTTGGGAATGGGCAATGCGAACCTGGAGATTCCAGACAGTATCAGTGTCTCTGAGGGATGGATATTAATGGTGGATTCACACCCTACCAATTAATGCATGTTGCATTATTTGTGAGTAATCTCCCGTTTCCGAGCATGGTAAACAATTAGAGAGGCATTTCTATTCCTGCTGTCCACAGACAAGCGTGGGTGGTACATTTTTGAAAAAAAAGGAGCATTATTCTGAGACATTCCACTGTTTTTCCCACATTACAGGAATCGTTGCTAGAAGAGACAGACGTATCATAAATTTCAACTAATTTGAGCGCATGTACCACCCCCTCAAGTAAAAGGCAAGCTTTTAGAGACTGAAACCCACTAATTTCAACCAATGAAAACAGCAACGTCATATTTCTTAGTCTCGCACTTGTCACCATACACAAGTCTGGAGCCTCACTGACTAATTTCCAGCAAATACGCTGGCAACAAAACAGTGGTTGAGTCTGTCAGTCATATTCAGGCGTCATCAACTAATTATTGTTTATAGAGGGTCATAACTAACCTCCATTGTCAGTGCAAAGTGCTTTCCTCAGCTACACCAAAGCAGCTTCCTTTTATCTGCTCTTCCTCAGAGAGGAGCGCTATTCAGGCGCACTTGATGAACCACTTCATCCTCCGTTCCGCTGCCAGAATTGCGCTGCCGAATTCGACGTGGCGAACCCAGAACAAAAAAGAGAACAGGTGCCAATTATCACCTGTCCCTGTCTTTAGGTGCATAATTACACCACGTTTACTCCACCTCGCCTTGCTGAATGAGAAATCTTTTTAATCACTGCACAACTCTTCCTAAGGGGGTGGGGATGTTGTTTTTGTGGGCGGTCTCGGGAAGATAGCATTATTAATTTGATTAAAGGAAAACCTCCAATCTTGTGTTGCTTGTGGCATTATAATGGCCATGGGCTCTAAGAAGGCAGGTCTTCAACTCTGCAGAATAACTCGTCACAGCAATAGTGTCATTAAAAAGGCCGTACAGTATCACTGAAAGCCAAGTTTTTGAAATGAGAGCCAATTCAGATTACAGCAGTTCAGCCCTGCCCATTTGTGCTATAGTTATAAAGAATGTTTAAACCCAGACTGCCTCTTAAATGAGACACAATACAGGGCAACCAATCAGAACAGAGCTCATGTACAGACACTTATACAATAACTAAAATGGCCTGTTTAGGTCAGAAAATTAGGAAAACAGGACTGATTTTGGCACATAAACCCACACAAACGTGAACTACCACACCCCACCTCTCCAACGTCTCCATCTTTCTTTCTTACCTTCTTCCCTTTTTTTGTTATTATCTGCTATACTGACATTATTATTATTATTATTATTATTAATATTGTTATTATTAATATTATTATTATTAATAATAATAATATTAATATTATTATTGTTGTTATTATTAATATTAATATTATTATTATTATTTTGTTATCAGTGATATTATCACTGCCACCACTTAAGACTTTTCACTATACTCATTATAAACTATATCCATGATGAGCACTTGTCCGTCCCCCATCCTCCCAGTTCTGTTTTGTTATTTGTTTGTAGCCCATGCTACAAACAAATGCTTCTTCTTCTTCTTCTTCTTCTTCTTCTTCTTCTTCTTCTTCTTATTATTATTATTAAGCTGTAATACAGGAGGATCCATGTGATGTTTTGTTATATGTCTCGTGTTGTATGTTTGTATGTATGTCCATAAATAATTAAAAACAACAAAAAACTATTAGAATATTGGTCCTTAGGTCCAGGGCACCCTGAAAGTGAGTCACCTATTTGCTTAAAATCACTTATTTACTGGGGAGTTTGTTGGTTTATGTGCTGGAATGAGATGCTGAAGTTTAGCTGTTTTCCTGCTGTGGGCATCATTCCAAGACTGGGAGTCTATTCCAGTCCACGCTAAGGCAGTCTGGATGAACTGGGTGGCTTTGTCAAACTGTTAATTTGCATGTGTGGAAGAGGGGGAGGGCAGGGAAAAAGACAAATATTTGCCTGCCTATTTTTTTTTCAGATACAAAGCAGTTACATGCTTTTAAGATTCTGCTCATTGGCACCAGCTGTTCAGCAATCTGTTCCTTTTTCCAGCAAAGCGCTGTTGCGTTTATTTATTTATCTGCAAACAAAATCGAGGCATATAAGGTTTGCTTGGAAACCCCCCGCCAGCGAGATCAAATCCATGGCGAGTCCGAGACTGAAGCTGGTTGATCGCCTCCTATTGGATTAGCTCTCGGGATTCCTTTATTACATCGAAACGGGAGATGTAAATGTGATCATGGAGGTGGCGTGATTGTGGGGCGAATGAGCATTGAGGCCACCACTGCAACTCAAATTTACTAGAAATGAAGTGGTTCCTGTAGAAAAAGTGAGGCAGGGGCAGATAAAGCAGAGCCCGAGTGCCATTAAACCCGGAAGAATCAACTGATACATCAACTGAGCTCATGCAAAGCACACAGTTGCCCCGATAATGCATTTGTGTGATCACATTACATCTAATGATATTGTGGTTACCGCCTACAGTCCTGAAGTGCCACACATTAGTAATAACACAGAACATTCTGTGACATATAAACCCTCCATATTCTGATAGTCCTTCAGGCTTGTTGCAGTATTATATACTTCTGCAAATAAGTGCATAATACCATGGGGATTTTACGACGAGCAGTCTTTAAAAAGCCTTCACAGTTGCTTGTTGAGCATGATTTAGCTCAGTTGCGCTGTGTAGTCCTCAATGGAGCACTCACATTCATTATGGGTACAGTGCAGGTACTCCATAGGGGTTTCACGAATTGCGCTCGGTAAAATGAGGCTATTCATTCTGCCCCAAAAATTGCTAGATCGGGATTGCAAATGTGTCAGGATCTCACCATTTCAATGGAGGTGTGAGAAATTACGTGGTTAGAATAAGGCTCTAATATTCTATGGAACAATGCATTTGTAACAAGTCACAAAAAAAAAAAAAAACGACTGAGTGCTTTATATTACCTACTCTGCATCCACATGCACATACGCACGGTCCACGACCATCGTTTGCTCTGACCACAGCCTGGGTCAGGCCCCGGCGGGACAGTTTTTCTCCCCGAGAAAAAGTCGACAAGACTTTTAATGCAGCCTTCAACAAGACATAATAAGTGCTTCGCTACTGTGTGTCTGTGTGTCTCTCCGCACATAAGAGACGGCTACGGCTCCCTAGATCACTCCTGTCCAGCTATTGACTTTTAAAAGGAGGGCCACACACACCATCCATCAAACTATAAAGCGTCCACAGGCTGCAAGCTCTGCCTCCCTCTACAATGGAGGCAGTGACCCTAATTATGATTTTATGTGCCAAAAGGTTACACGTTCACCCTTGAGCAATAGGATATGTGCTCCAGGCTCCTAGCTGCAAAAATGCGCTGCACAGTTCACTAAGCTGGCTGCTAATATTTGCCTGCTTGTTACGTCATTGTCTGGCAACCTAATGTACACATGTTTATACTGGTCATAAATCACAGCAAGAGAACATTTATTATGCATAGTACATACACACATAAATACACACACACACACACACACACACACACACACAGTACCGTGCAAAAGTCTTAGCCCCTATCTTAATCGTTTAAAGCCGTTTATGTGAGATTCTTTCTACAGCAAAAACACAAGTGAAAATAAAAATCGATGCAAACGAACAGGAAAGCAGTGAGAAGAATGAACATTTGTGTGTGTTGATGGTGTGTGAGCTGGTTAGAAGTTTGGCTCCAGATTCCTCCTCCATGCCTCCAGTCACTGCATGTATGTGTGTGACGTTCCATCAGCTCCTGATTTCATCTACTGAAGGACTGATTGAGCCCAAACAAGTGATTTGATGGGCACTGCTGTAATACTGGGCGTCCACCATGAGAGAACTGGGAATGGTCAAGCCAACACATTGACACATACAATCACTGTTTACTCTTTATTCTAATATTACTGTTTTTTGAGAAAACAAAAACACTCACTGTCCACATAAACAGCTTTTAATGTGTGTAAATATAATGTATATTATAATTATAAGGTACATCATGGACATTAAAAAGTATTATAGTATTACAATGTATTTTGGCATTAGGAGCAATATGGAGCATGTTGACACTGCAGAGTGTCTTGTGAAATCAGCTGAGGTGTTTGCTAAAAAAATGCACATAGGGCATGAATTAGCTACAGTGCTGTAGAAGTAACAAAGGCTTAAAAAGCACACAGCAGAACAGCTGGATCTATTCTTGGCACCATAATTCATTTAAGCACAAAGTACAGCACACTGCAGAGAGCTGTAGAGTCAACATTAGCACAATACTGCCCCCTATAGCAGAGCACGCCTGGTGTGATCTCAGGTTGCATAGGAGGCCAGGTTATCAGAGAATATAATTGAATTCCCTCTGGGTAATCCAAACAGCATGATAGGAAAAAAACTGTGTATCTGCAATAAAAACATACACACATACATACATGTATACCTTTATTGTATATCACTTTAATCCTGAATTAGTTTAAATTATAAATAATGTTTTTATTACATTTATATTATAATAGTCTCCACATCATGGAAAACCTAATTGTTTTTTTTTTTTAGAAATACACTTTTATGTGATCAGCAAACAACTTTAAAGTTCCAAAATGTACTGTTTACTCCCCAACCCGTACAGTTCATAAACATTAATTCATCAGCAGTTTTTGATTGTACAGTTTTACTGATGCCAACACACTTACATACATCTGATATTCAATCTACAGCAGTTTGGCTCCACCCATTTACACTGACGTTATAAGGAGTGTTTCAGCCTGGACTGCTTTTTGAATGAAAAGTGTCATTGTGAACACACTCAAATAACACAACAAAATGTGACCTTGCTTTTAACCCATCACAGGTGCACACGTGGAGCAGCGGGCAGCTATCAACAGCGCTCAGGCAGCAGTGTAGTGGACGGTACTTGCTCAAGGGAACCTCAGTAGTACCCGGGCAGGGACTTGAACCTGTCACCTTCAGGTCCCAAGGGCAATGTCCTAACCACCAGACGGGAATAGAATGAGACAGAATACAAGACAATCCGGATCTTAACAACAAAGGAATTGAATTCAAAGGGATGACAATTCTTGGAGACAAAGAGTGATCAGAAATGATGTAAAAATGAAACATGACCGTTTTTGGTACATGGAGCTAAATAAACATCATTAGCAGCCCCTTAGGAGACAATATAAAATACATTAAAATGTAGAATATGGGCCCTTAACGTGACAAGATCTTAGTTTTTGAAGTGTCTGTATAAGACACACAGATCCTATCCAGCATGTGAGTGTTTGTGGATGATGCATTCTTGCTGTCAAAACCTCAAGTGAAAACATACACACCAAACAGGTTCCTCACTATTAGTTAAGTGATGTATGAGCTAATTAATTGTGGCCTCCAGTTGGACTAATTGATTGTTTGCTCCAGTCATTAAGAAATTTGATTAATAAATACCAGACAAACTTAAACTTGTTGTTTTCTAGGCAAATTCTGGAAAGTCTGAACGGTCATCTCGATGAATTTGGATGTTAATGCTTTTTGTGTTAACACATAGGTTTTTGCTTACAGGGATAAAGCAAATGTCACTTGGCATTGCACAGCAGCTCAGGGAGACTGGGAACTTTAAAGTTCCAAACTGCACTGTTTATTCTATAGCACATACAGTCCATAAACAGTAATTAAGCAGCACATTTTGATTTCATCATTTTACTGATGCCAACACACTTACATACATCTTATTCAACCTACAGCAGTTTAGCCCCACCCATTAACAGTGAAGTTATAAGGAGTGTTTCAGCCTGGGCTGGTTTGAATGAGGCAGAATCAGCTTTAATGTATGCAGATACCGACCTGCTACTACACACCCTGCTCACTCCTTTTGGACAAACTCTAAGCAAATGAGCTGAACAGTGGCCAATCAGATTGTTGATGTTTGCTGCTTGTCTCATGCCTATATTCAACACTGACACACACTGAGTGAGAGATAAGGACTGAAAAATAAACAAATGTATTCAAAACATTATTACAGTAGATTATGATTGCACATCAGGTTTCGGATCAGCCTATGACAGTCTCCCAAGCTAGGGCATTGCAAACCCCCCAGAATGTCAACAGTGCCAGAGGAGGTCAACATTGGCGCATGTCCTGCCCAAAGATGCCGGAGGAATGGGTGATACTGCTGGTGGCGTGAAGTTTTAAGGTCTTTCGTGGACACAATCAACACAGCGAGAGTCCATCACCCTTATCAGAGGCGAGTAGAAGGCTCAACATCAGCCACCGCACAAGACTGACATCTCCCATCTACCTAGTTCCCAGAAACCATCGCAACAACTTTGCTTCACCCAGACATCCAGTTAACATCAGTGTCTATTAAGAGAGTGGTCCTACTTGAACTGCTGGGGCTTTGGTGGTCATTTATCACAGCAAACTCTCAAACTACTAGGAGTAAAGGGACCGTAACACAGAAGAGCCACAAAGAACATTTGGGAGGCTGCTGAAATGGATTCCCACTGGCTGTGGGTCTGAAGGGTGGATCCGTGTTGAGGGTTATTATACCTAGCTCGGTCGGATGTGTGAAAATAACTAAAGATTAAAGACCTAAACACCATATGACCCCAGATTCATCACTGAAGAAGTGTGCAAGTAGTACCAGAAGATGTAGGGAAAAAAATAAACAAAGGAATTCAAAACATTATTATATTAGGTAGTTTTTTCCACATAAAAAAACAATGTTAGGCTGCTTTGAGGAACAGAACTGGCCTGCAGTTTTTCTCTGATCACCTCAAGAAGAAAAAGTTTCAGCTCCTAAAAAATGGGGTAACTAAAACATTAAACACTAAAACAATATTTCTATTTCAAAATCCACCCATCCAACCTCAGAGCTTATCCTAACCATGGGCATGGGGTTTCTGGAGTGTTTTCCACGGTGGACAAACACCCAGAATAGATCACCAGTCCATTGTAGGGCAGCCAATCAGACAAACTCCCTCACACCTAGAGGAAATTACTGTATCATCTCCAGTCCACCTTATGTGCATGTTGTTGGACTGTAGGAAGAAACTGAAGCTCCTGATAGAAACCCACACATGCATGGGGGGAACATGCAACTTCACAGGACTCAAGCCTGCCCAGCTAGGAACCCACCCTAAAAGTTTCTTGCTGTGAGACAACAGCACTGACTATGGCACCAATGTGTTGCCCCTGAAATTGAGATAAGACTTAACATAAAATAACAGAATAAACTGACCCCAAAAAACAAGCACAAATAGGCCAAATGTTGCTAAAATCCATTATTTTGTTTAATTTCACCAATTGCAAGCAAGTAAATCTGAAACCATGGGATTCTCACTGCCCATGTGCTTGCTGCAGCTCATTAATATTGGTTAAATAGTCTTAGTTAATGAGATCAGCTGGTTATTTGCTGAAAATTGCATTAGCGTCACACATGCAGTCTTCTCTCTCAGTTGCATTAGCTATTATATTGCTAATTACCTAATTTGGTTCTGCACTGTTGTGAAAACTGAAGTATTAGGCCTTACTTTGAGAGGCACACTTGCAAGACCAAGGAGAGATAAATATTACATTCATATAATCAACAATTATAAATAACATTTCTTTCACAGTGGCACTCATAGAAGGACATTGTGTAGCCTTGCATTCTTTCTCTTACACATTTCTGGCATTTCAGAGGCAAATGTGTGCAGACACACAAGTCTAGCCTCTCACCTTGCTCTTTAATTACGTCGCCATTAAATGGGTTGCTCATTCGAGTGGTCTGTAATTCCTCCCTCTGAGTTGCAACAAAAGAATAATCAAGGTTCCACAAATTGAACCAGCCGACAAAGGCATCCGCGAGCGCCGGAATGCATCCTGTTGTGTCACTTTGATTGAAAAGACTGAAGAACTGTTTCCACCTCGCTCACTTGTACTGTTAAAGGAGCTAGTGAAGAAGTTTCAGAACTCAACTCCCAAGAAAATTATGTTCTGGGGGAAAAAACATAAGTAAAGTAAAGAAAGGCACAGCAGCTCTTTCTTCTGTCACATTTGAAGGATTTTAATTGTAGGCCATGCTGAGAGGCTTTCCAACTTCTGGGTTTCTTTCATTGATTAGAAGTGGATATTATACAGGGTATGTTTTGAGCAATAAGCTCAAGTGTCTGCAGTGCAGAACAGAATCCATTCTGACAGGTGCAGATTGGGGGTTCATCCCTTTATAGGTTCAAGCCCATTCGTATTGCTGAGCTGCTCATTTTTGAGAGTGTTACACTTATTGATACCAATAAATAAATGGCTAAAGTTAAATGTAAATGCACTGTTGCAGTTCTGAGAGGGGGCTAAAGCAACAACAAACAAACAAACAAATGAATAAACAGATCCAAACCCCTGTAAGTGTTCTGTATGTTCGATTGTAGCTGTGTGTTGAATCTCAAAAGGCCCTCAGAAGAGAAGGTTACCAGAGTAATACCTTTAAATGTGAACCTGTCCACTAGCTGACCATATTGATTATGCTGCCAGCAGAACTTTAGTAGCTGTGGTAGCAGCTTGTGGATTCTAGCCCTGCCAGAAGCACGGAGTCTGTCCAACAATGTCCTATTTATTTCTGAAGACTTTGTTGTAGTAGTAATCAAACACTAGATTTTAACTAACGTGTTTCAAACGTGAAACAGAACGGCCTAAAGTTTCTTTGCATGCTAGCAAAGAAGTTCAAAAAATTGAAACACAAACATTAAAATAATGCTTTTAACCCACCTTCAGGATTTGAGTTCACTAAACATATGAATAGGTTATCAGGAACATGTGATCGTTCTGTTAACCTGGTATTTGTAATGCTGCCGGCATGGGAGGTTTCAGATCAGGTCCAATTGCAGGGGAGCAAAGAGGACACCACCTCACCACTTACGCCAGTGAGGAAGGGAGGGGTGCTTCACAAGACAAGAGTTTACTACTGGAGCCCCACTCATCTGCTGAGGTAAACAGGAATGGGGAGAAGAAAGGAAAACCCAGAGTCAAAACCCGGAGCCTTTACCAAATTACCCAGCGAGAGTATGGGAGGGGGGCAGCAGGGACAAGGACTCCATGCCACCCAGTTAGACAACCATGCTTATAAGGGTTTTAGCCCAGGTGAAACACATAAGCACAATTGAGGTAACCATGCCGATGCCTAGCCAAAAACCCCCAGCTGGCCCGACATGGGGTGGCCAAGAAGGCAGGGTTATAAATGCCCCCTACCAGTCTGTTTGGGCCCTAACCTTTACAGCATTAGAATATGAAACACCATTTTTACTGTGTAAACAGTTTAGTTCAAATACACAAGATCTGCCATTCTGTGGTAACTTGCAAATAATTTGCAATTTGAGGTTCATGCATAGTATGTTCACTGACATTCACTGTCATGAGAAGAATAGAAAACTTTAAAATTATAAGACAACTGGCAGTGTAAACTGAGTGCTCCACTTCACTGCCTGGAGTGTAGTAGAATTAGTCATTACCCAGTCATTTACCAGTCATTTGTTAATGGCCAAATGCTGAATGTTGTTTGATGCCTCCAAGTTTGCAGCAGTGTATAACTGTGTAAAACTGAACAGGTGGTTTGTGATATGATTTCCTGTTTAATTTCCCCCATTTCCCAGCACATTCAGACACATGGAATTTATGGTAGAAACGACTGGTCACTTCAAATGACCATATTGCCATCTGGGATAATATAAATGGTGCTGAATATTTCATACAGAAGTGATTTTAATTTCATGGGCCTCACTGCTAGGTGAACAAGGCAAGCTGATAAAATTCAGTTCAAGATACTTTGCTAAACATTGCCCAAGGCTTCGGTCAAGAGTTCGGAATAGCGTTTCATCTAGAGTGGACTGTTGCGGCCTATATCAGGTCCTCGTGTCTCATTGAGGAGTTGTAGTTAGATGTTTCTCTGTTCCTCTCTCTCTCTCTCTCTCTCTCTCTCTCTCTCCATTTATATCAAAGTAAAGAAGATAAAGGAAAAGCCTAAAGGAAGAAAACAAAGTGAGAGACTCAAAAAATTAACAAACAAGAAAAGCGAAGAAGGAAAGCCTGATCCTTAATCTTGCAGTTGTTGAGTAAAACCTTGTGCTCTCAAGATGAAGCCAAGAAAAATCCCCTGTAGGTTTGCAGATGGACTGTTTTTTTGTCATATGCCAGCTTTACACACCAAATGATTAAGAGAAACTTTCTTTTGTAACTTGTGGCTCCATGAGTTTGTATTGCAGGTCTTTGTTCATTAACAAAAATCATCACAACACAGAAATCAACAATATATCACATGATTTATTAGATTTATTTTAACAAATGTAGCATTTACATGTCATTGTGTAAGGAGAGTTTTAATTGCAAAATCAACATAAATGTCTCTTCCTCTCTCTTTCTGCAGTAGAGCTGATTTTTAACCTGGTTAAAAAAGTGTAAAAAAAAAATAAGATCTTGGTGAATTGAGATGTAAGTCTTAAAATCAAACATATGGATAGTAAGGAGGACTCCACCTGGCAGCAAGAACCATGATGTTTATCATTCATTTACAGATCTTATTTTTGGAAAAGTTGGAACATTTTGTAAAAATGTGGTAGTGTAACGACTTGTTACGACAGCTCTATGTACTCTCTATTTACTGTTGTAAATAGACCTATAAAGCAATTTCTTCTGGCATCAATAAAGTTTTCTGATTCTGATTCTAAAAAAGCAACAGAAACTCTATTCATTTATAATTTTTTTTATTATTTTAATTTTTTAACAATTTTTTAAACTAAAAAGTACAAAAATGTTCCAGTGATGTCACTGCCGGGGACAGAGAAATGTTTACCACTGTGTTACATTACCTTTCTTTAAATTACACTTTTTAATCATTTGGGAACTGAGGAAACTAATTGTTGCAGTTCTGCAAAAGGAATTTTTGCCCGTTTTTGCTTGATGTAAGATTTCAGCTGTTCAACAGTCAGTGGTTGTCACTGTCTGATTCTCCTTTTCATGATGCACCATGCATTTTTAATAGGAGATAGATCTGAACTGCTGGCAGGACAGTCAAGCACATGCATAAAGTGTCTATGGAGCCATGCTGTTGTATAACTGAAATAACCATGGGCTTCGCAGGAAAATATGTCACCATGATGGCAGCATAAATCTCTAAAATCCCAATATGTGCTCCTGTGTCAGTGGTACTTTCATAGATATGCCATATTTTTTTTTCTCATAAACAAGCTAATACATAGATTCATCTGACAGCAGCACAAATTTCCATTTCTTTCAGTCCATGTGAGAGGAGCTCAGGCCCAGATAACTCAATAGGGTTTCTGCACAGAATGGCTTTCTCTTTGCATTACAGCTTCAGGTTGCATTTCTTGACACACATGTTAAGTGAAAACTGCTTTCCAAAGCCCATGTGGCTCTACATAACTACGGTAGCATGACAATTTCTCATGCAATGCCTTCTGAGGGCTGAACATTTAACAGTGGTTTCTAAGATTTTTCCAGATTTCCTGAATCTTTTCACAATGTTATGTACTATCGATGGTGAAAGACCTAAATGCTTTGTATTTTTGCATTGAAAAATTCTGAAATGAAGTCTGACAAAAATGATGTAAACACGATGTAAATGATGTAAACTTGTAAACACAGTCTTTTGGTAGAGCCTTCTTTTACACCTAATCATGATACACTCACCTTTTTGCAGTTTACCTGCTTATTGTGGGATTTTTCAGAATGATGTCAATATACTGTAAACACTTTCTATTTTATGTTTTACCTGTCTCAACTCTGAGTGTGCTAAAGGCATTAAGTTCAAAATTAGCTCATATTTATAAATCATATTTAAAAAAAACACAATCAAATAAGTGGGACAAATAAGTGGGATTGGGTGATGACAAATGGGATTTGTATTTACTATAAATGTAATCGTTATTAAACTTTTTTTTTATTATTTGTAGTTGTTTTCAATTAATATTTGACCACCAAAAATCTGGTGTTGAAAACCCTAGCTAGTGAAGGCTGTGCTAATGAAAGTTACTTTGACTCATAAAACTGTTTAAAAATCAGATTTTGGACTTTTTGGGGCTTCTGGAGTGGGTGACCCAGTAATCATCCTGACCTTACTAATGCACTTGTCTCTGAATGCACTCACATCCTCACAGCAATGTTCCAACATCTTTTGTACAGCCTTCCTATGAGAGTGGGTTATTTGTTTCCATGATTTCAGAAGAGACATTGAATGAGCAGATGTCTAGAAATGATCAAGTGGCACATTTGAATTGACTCACTAAATGCCACTGCTTTGTTCACCAAAAAACCTCTAACAAATATGTTGTCTCTTCCTAATGACCTTGACTGCTTGATTCATTGTTTGTTTATTATTTTCTGAATATTAAAATTATTATTAATAAATAACCATTAATATCTAATACAATAATTATTATAAAAAATAGGTAGTGCTATAGTTTTATCAAGCTTAAAGTGTACAAGAAGTTTTCAAGCATTACTGTCCAATGTTGAATCAATGTTCACATGCCCCAGTGTTGGTATTTCACATTAACCCCTAAATGACCTCTTTCACATTCCCCTATGGCAATGTTGTGGCAGTTTTCTTGGTCGTGAGTGCACACATTGAATGTGTCATAGCCTACATTTGTCAGGACAATTCACAAAACAATCTGACTCTGCATTCTACTCTTATACTGCTTATAATATCTGATCCAGCAAAAAGATAATGGAATTAAAGCTATCAAAAATAAGCAATGAAGATATAAAACGTAAAGCCTCTTGGGGGTTTCTGTAGTAAGACCTCCCACTAAACACAGACTTCACACTCTGTCTCTCAATCCTGTCCTTTGAAATTGTCTGAACTGCCCTGCCATCTGTCAGTGAGCCCCTTTTAAACCTTGCCATGCTCCCTACATTGAGCCAGCGATTAGAGCTGTACCTCAAAGGACAGCTCCGAATCTGTCCATATCTGCCTCTAGAATCATAATAGCACTGAATTATCAGATTATGTTATGACAGAGATATGCAGCCCTTTCTGATTCTTTTCTTATCAACAAGTCTTACATGACAGTTGAGCCGATGCTAGTGACTTTTATTCCTCTTTCTTTTGCAAAAAGAGATGCAGAATGTAGGTCAAATTTTGTCTAGGGGGGAAAAAACTCTTTTTTGTAACATGTCATTAGCTGCCCTTTACATTGTGTAACTATTTCATGAGAAACAGACCAATAGAATCCCAGTTTGAATAAACCTCAAAAAAAATTATTTTAACAAATGAAAAGTATTTTTCCATCTCCAAAACGGTGACATTTCGCAAATACAAGACTTTGTTGGACTGGACAAGAATGGACTGTGCATCCTCATAAGCATCCTCTGAAAAATGTTCATTCCCTGCCAGGTGAAGGAAATAACATCGATTATGGTGGGACAGATTAGACAGATAGAACAGTCAGTTCTTAAAGTCAAAGCATTGGTAGCAGAAGAAAATGGGTGAGCGTAAGAATCAAACTGTGATGGCTCGACAATTGAATCAGAGTGTCTTCAAAACAGCAGGTCTTTTGGAGTGTTCCAGGTGTGCAGTAGGTAGTATTTACAAAAAAGTGATCCAAAGAAGGACAAGTGGTAAATCGGCGACAGGGTCATGGGCACCCAAGACTCAATGATGTCTGTGGGGGGAGTGAAGTCTGGCCCATCTGGTCAAAGCCCACAGAAGAGCTACTGTATCACAAAATGTTCATGCTGACTATGATAGAAAAGAGTCAGACCACACAGTGCACCACAGTCACAGCTGTTATGGCTGTATGAGGGGGACACTACTCAATATTAGGCAGGGGGTTTTAATGGTATAGCTGACCAGTTTAGACAATAAAAATGTAATTGCAACCTAAAATAAGGTCGTTCAGTAAAGCCTGTGGTTCAAAAAATGACCATAAACTCTTAAAGGATCATTCGAAATCATAAATAGTTCTTTGCCTGGTTAATTTGTTCTAGAAACCTTTTTTTAAAGGTTCCATAAAACACTAAATGTTCTGTTCTGCTATTGTCAGTCAATGTAAGTCAATGAGCCAGCAATGATGGTAAAAACACCAGTGTTGCAGAGGATTATTTCTGGTTAGCTGTTTAAAAAGTGGTCAATTTTTTCCAAAAATGAAAGAAAAAGTGTTTAACTAAACAGCAAAGCAGACAAGTCAATGGCATTTGTGTAAAGAATCTAAGTATGGCTTTCTTGTTGCATAACAGAGTTTCAGATCACATTTCTTGATGCACATTAAGTGAAAATGGCTTTCCGAAGAACTCCCAAGCCCATGTGCCAATATATGACAATAGCATGATGGTTTCTCCTGCAGTACCTTCTAAAGGCTTGAATGTCTCACACATTCAGCAGTGGTTGATTTGATTTCTTCAGACATTTTTCCAGGTTTCCTGAATCTTTTCACAATATTATGTACTGTAGATGATGAAAGACCACAATCCCTTGAAATCTCGCACTGAGAAATGTTCTTTTTCAACTCACGTGACAAAGCTCTCACAAAATTGAGCACAAAGTGTTATGGTACCACTTATTTTATTGTAAACACTGAGACTTTGGTGGATCCTCATTTCATTACAAGTGATAATACCCTCATGTGTTCCCAGTTCACTTACTTATTGTGGGATGTTTCAAAGGGATTGTTACAGATCACTGAGCTAGCAATAATGCTAAAAACACTGGTGCTGTAGAGGATTATTTCTGGTTAGTTGTTTAAACAGGGTTCACTCTCTTGCAAAAAATAAATAAAAAGGTTTAACCTAAAAAGCTAACAAAATTTTAAGCCAGTGGGATACCAAGTGCTGTCATTTAAAGTCTGTTTTCTGTGTCCACAGATGTGTTTATAAGCCTCCCCCCAACCTTTATGGGTGAAAGGATAATCGCCGGATGACCAGACTTTTGGTACATTATTATTATAAACACAATTATATTCATTTTGGAAAAAATGAAGAACTTGTAGTGCAGAGCAATTTAAATTCAATCTAAATGTATCATTACACAAAACTAGCAAAGTCAAATCAGTGCTGCTTGAGAACACAGCTCTGCGTGGAGTAATGCTACATAAGAAAATTAGATTTCCTATAAACTTGTGTCTGCTTTAATCGTAGCTAATGCAGGCATGCTTAGTGTTCCAGAGCAAAAGTGGATTGAAATCTAATCTTGACAAAATACAGGTAATGGATGTGTACTTGAATCTTCTCGTCACCGATTTCAGGGTGTAACTTGAGTAAGCATAACGAATCCCTCCCCCATCTCCTCCCCATGTAGCAAAACTGCCACTGCAAAATTCATACCCTCTACCGATGTCTACAGCCAGGAGTTAGATTGGTTTGAGGATGTCCCAGCTAAGCCTACACCCCTCTGTGTCATCAGAGACAATTCCCATCCTGGTAGTAAAAAAAAATACAGTGGTCACCTCTCCCCCTGGAAATAAGATCGGCATGATCACCACTCTCACAGTTCAAGCTTATTCAACGGTTTCTATAGTTTCACATTTAGATACACAGCTTTTGGCAGCTGCTCTTACACAGAGCAACATACTTTTAGGAAGCATAGTGAGTGCATCATGCTGCTCACAGGAAAAAACAAACAAAAGAAAACTTGTTTCTCCAAAATGTGAACTTCACTGAAAAATTCCAATGTACATTAATGTAAAGATGTTTTATTCTAAGCAATTTTGCACTTTTTCTAATGGTCCATTGTTATAAAATGATCACACCATATAAAGAGATGATGTTTTCAGATTATGTCTTAAAAAAAAGAATACAAATATGGAGATACAAGATTTTGTTCCACCATGAGATGTCTTGCAATAAATATAAAAATATATAAAATATATATATAAACAATATTTGCATATAATAAAAATAAAAATATGAATGTAAATATTATAGAGCTTTTGTCAATTAATTTAAAGTGCAGAGAACATCTAGCAAACAAATGTTTTTTATTAAAATGTATTTATCCTTTATTCAACCAGGAAGGTCCCACTGATACCATAGCTCTTCTACCAGGGAGTCCTTGTCAAGACAGGGGACATAAAAGTTTAATGCATAAAAACAAGAAACTAAAATATAAAACACAAACCAAGACATATCAATCAGCTAAGACACAGAACAGACAATTAGACATAAATATTAAAATATGTTATGGAAAAATATGATATGAAAACTATTTTGTGATTTAAAAAAAAAAAAAAAAAAGATAATGACTCCAAGTTTAACATGGTTTGAAGTTTGTTTCATGCACATGGTGCATAGGCACAGAATGCAGTTCTACCAAGTTCTGTTCTTGTTGAAGCATTCAGTAGTATTTTTAAATATAAATGACTTTTTATTGAACTAAACATTACCGGAATCTGAATTGTAACTAAAAAAAAAATATGAGAAGTTTGGTTCATCTGTTTTTATCTGGTTTTTAATTGTGTAAAGTGTTGCAAAGTTAATGTGGAGCTCATTCTTTCATGTATTTATTTAATGCACTGAATAAGTAAAATGAGTTGATTGTGGGTTTTAGTGGCATTAGATATCATACGCTTGAATGGCATGGCACAGATTTGGCTGCATACAGGCAGCAATGTCATCATTCTCAAGCAGGGAGATGCTTTCCCTGACTATGCTCCAGACACTGTGATAGCAGTCACAGAAGCTCTATGTTCCCTCTCATGTTAAGCTTTATGCTTTTTGGCAGTCAAAGCCCAAGGCGTGTGATGTTTTAAAAAATTAAAACAGTTTTCAGTTATAAAGGTTTTGCACATTCACCTGTGGTTTCTGGACTAGCCCTACACAGATTTCTCTGGGTTTTCTGGATATTTTTCACATTACTATGTACTGTAGATGGTAAAAGACCTAAACTCTTTGTAACCTTGCCTTGAGAAGTTTGAACTCTGAGCCATTGATGGATGCTCCTTTTATACACAGTAACAATACACACACCTGTTACCAGCTTACCTGCTTATTGTGGAATTCTGCAGGGCAAAACTTGAATATTCTATAAACTTTTTACTCTAATTTTATCCCTGTATCAACTTTTTTGGAGACTGCTTTGCTATTTACGTTTACAAAACAGACAAAACACATTTCTTTGTTTTTTCGAGGCTCAGATGCATTTACAAACTGCATTTGCAATTTTTCCAAAATGTACAAACTTTTCCAGAAATAAGGTTTGTATTTAAAGTCAGTTGTGTTTATGGTCATTTCGACCATCAACCAGTTGCTGACAGACTGAGGTTTCCCAGTTAGGAAATCCAGGATCTAGTTACAGATGGGGGCACTGAGGTCCAGCAGTCTCAGCTTTCCTTTAAGAAGAACACAATGGTGAAATTCCCTGGTAAATAAATACACTACCAGTCACAAACTCCACCGTCAATGGTCAGTAAGAACACACTATCACTGCATTCTTATAACATTTATTGTTGTCTGCTGCCGCAAATCGTATATATATTTATATTCTGACTATCAGCCATAACATTAACATCACGTACAGGTAAAGTGAATATTATTGACTATCTAGTTATTTACATTTACATTTACATTTATTCATTTGGCTGACGCTTTTATCCAAAGCGACTTCCAGGACAGAGGAAACAA
>JBBPDA010000132.1:8762507-8777139 GCA_037974385.1 Arnoldichthys spilopterus | reverse complement strand
CTACTGCTACTACTACTACTACTGCTACTACTACTACTACTACTACTGCTACTACTACTACTACTACTACTGCTACTGCTACTACTACTACTACTACTGCTACTACTACTACTACTACAACTACTACTACTACTTAGCATTGATGGGGTAATCGCGAAATCTTCTCGTGTTGTCAGAAATCTCTACTTCATCCGTCACTGAACTTTGAATCACATAAAATCAAGTTTCCAAAGCTGTATTTTTTCAATTCTCTAACATTGCTTGTTTCTGTCCATTCTTGTCCAGTGTTGATATATTGATCACTGTACCTTCCTCTTTATTGATCTTTTCCTGCTAAGTCTCTTCAAAAACTTTAGTATATTGGAACTCTGCTGCGAGGGTCCTCACTCATACAACACGTTCTGCTCATCACCACCATCCTGTTCCAGCTGCACTGGTTGCCTGTTCAGTCTCATATCCAGTTTAAAATATTGCTCCTCACCTTCAAAGCTCTTCATAAGCTTGCTCCTCCTTTCCTCTCTGATCTCCTCATGCCTTACTCCCTCACTCGCTCTCTCTGGTCTTCTAGTAGCAGTCCTCTGGCTGTTTCCCATACAAGATTTTCCACTGTTGGAGGCAGGTCCTTTAGTACCATAGCCCCCAAACTTTGGGCTACTGTTCCTCAATCTCTCCATGATCATTCTTCCTTTTCTACTCTCAAATCTTAAGTAAAGACTTATCTTTTCAATGACTTTTTATGCATTTTATTCACGCTTTTTCAATTATTATTTTTGTTTGTTGAGCAACCTTGGTATTGTGAAAGGTGCTATATAAATGCAACTTATTGTTGTTATTATTATAACTGCATGTCGGCATGCACTTCAAACATCTTCAGAAGAACAAATCTGCTAAAATGACTCTTAGGGAAGCATGCACAAAGCTGAATTATGCTGAATTCTTTAAGAAAATGACTGCACATAGAGCTGCACACTCAGGAGAGGCTTTGTAAAGAGCTTGCTTTTGTTGGAACCATTCTCAATTTCCCCTTAGCCCAAAGAAAGAGAAAGCAAAAGAAAACTGCTGCAAGAGCAGCAGTGGTTATGAGCTCCAGGCAGCTAGCCCCATGACTGCAGCTGTGCAAGCCAGGGAATGGATTCTTAATGGGTTTCAACTCTTTCCCCCACATACTTTTCACACCATTATCTTCCTTCCAATCGTATGGCTAGCAATAGTGGACATGATGGTTACCTCAGCTCCCTTTGTGTTGAGACTCATTATAGTCCTACTTTATACAAAGCATCTGAGCCGGGCAGATTCTCAGTCTTCTGGCCAGAAAGAGAGAATGGAACCCATCTCACTCAGTAGCAACGTGCAGGGCATTACAAGAGTACTGCTCCGTGTTGGGGTGTGAGATACACTGTGTTTGGCACCTTTGTTGTTAAGAGTGAGAGTGTATCAGCATTACATGATTAGCTACTATGGCATTACTATGCACACAGGAAGGCATGTAAGCTTATTCGGAATGGCAGAATGAGGTGCAGAAGTGCTGTTGGATGCTCGCAGATCATTGGTTCTTAGCTTGTATGTTTCAGCAAAAACCTTTAATGGCCGCAGAACCATTGCGTTTTGTGCAGGTTGTTAAAACTTAAAAAAAAGGTTCTTCCTGCTTGTGTGTCATGATTCTTTGGAGAACAATCTATTGACAGATCTGTGGAACAAAAGTGGATCTTATTCTCCAAAAAACCCTTTTTGGCATCTTCACGTTTAACAGTATTTTGCACGTGTAAAACTCTGGTACTGGGTGGTCACGGTACTTTTATGGAATTTCTTCCTTTGTTGGAGTGTGTTTCTCTCAGGAGCTTCTGCTTTCTCCCACTGTCCAAAGATATGTACATCAGGTGGATTGGAGATTTTAAATTTCACCTAGGTGTGACTGTGTGTGTAAGTGTGTTTGTGTCTGTCCTGTCTCCCCATTTTCTAAGTCAGTTTTCCCACCGTTCACCCTAGGTGTGCTGGGATCGGTTTCAGCATCCACTGCATCTCTGGTTAGGAAAACTGACTTAGAAAATGAATGAATTGATGAATGAATGTGTATAATAGCCCATCCTGTACTCTCATCAGTGTCTTATTTGTTAGTGTTACCTAGGTAGTACATTTTGCCACTAATTAGACACTGTTTAGGATTCCTTGCTGTATCAGTTTCAATTATGCTACGTTCGCATTGAATGATTTTAGCCTCAATTTTAAACTCACTTTTTGAAAATTGCAGACAAAAACCCCAGATCTGAGATAAATCAGCTTGTGGCTCGCAAATCAGCCCTCGATTGCTGTTTGAACTGTTCAAAGACACCATCCGAGAGAGTCACCAAGCATACTAGATATCTGGACCTGTCAGCGAGGCTGAATCCTGTATGAAAAGAGACGAGACCTAGTTGATCTTGGCAGTAAATACGGCGACAAGCTACAGCCAAGGAGGGTGCAGAACGTGGGGAGGAGTTGTACATCAACAGGGATGGCTACAGCAAAACTTGAGCGGTCTGCATGGACCCAAGAAATTGAAAAAGATTTGCTCAAGCTTTGGCAGGAGAGGAGCACCATTGCCTTTTTGATTTTTACCGAGCCTTGTGCTTACCAAACTGTAAAGAGAAAGAGAAGGTTTGGAGAGTGATTCCTTTCAACAGCCAGATGAGCAACATAGTAGGAGATGGTTCAGCATATTTTAATGAGGAGAAATAGATGTGCATGCATGGTGCAAATGACATGTCTCACACATGGTATTACATTATTTCCTGTGTCACTTCTCACATGTTTTTCTGTGACAATACCTAGTTGGCCAGACAGGCTTGTTGGAGGTTCCTCCTAGTGAAAGATCGAGTGTTGTGTGAGCCCCTGTTGCTGACCAGTCATGTAGTGTACAAACCACAACTTAAGAACCCCTGATTACAGATAAAATTGTTGTTTAGTGTTTTTAGCAAGCTGGTTACTTTCAAAGTCATGTAGTGTGTCTAAAGCATTAGCAGCAGAGGCAGTGTCAAGTACCTGAAGTAGTACTCCATTTCATTATTTGGTGTTTGTGCATCTAAGGGTGAGCATCATGTGTGTTACGTGGTATTTATGATTGATTTTCAACTTAATGCACTGTTAAACAGCAGACATTACACATATGCTAATCACATATATGCTAATATGCTAATCGCAACTAGGTTTTGTGCTCAGTTTTTAGTGATTTAGTTAAATAGTTTGCAGCAACTGATTGCCTGAAATCATACTGCTATTTCAGAAATTAGGTTATGAATTGACGTAAGATAAAAAGTTTCAAGTTTTCACTTTGTTTTTCTGCAAGCACTTACCATGTGAGAACTAAACGATGGGATGGAAAAGAACATTTACTGGATTACTCCAAAAGTCACAAACTGGCTACAAAACAATCAGAATGACCCTTTACAGGGGTTTTGTGTTCATGCGCCCACTTAATCAGGGGCGGATCAGAGGCAGCACCTACCTGTTTCACGTTACATTAGTAAGGAGTGGTAAAGTGGTCTGAGTGGTAAACTTCAAAACAAAACACTATCATCTAACATTAAGCTTGAAGACACCATGCTACAAACTGAAATATATTATCAACTATGTTTGACAATAACTGATTAAATGGAAGAAAATAAGAGATACTATAACCTCTAAAGTGCCAGGAATGCTGGGAAGTGCCACTTCCCAGCTGCCTTTCAAATATGACACTCGCAAATATGACACTAGTTAATCAAATGATGCAAAATTTCCATTACCCATGGCACTAACTTTGCAGTATCAAAATAACTAACATTTCTTTTGTTTGGGAATGGCAGGCATAACTGTGCTGGGTTTCTGTTACTCACTGTACAAAACAAGTTCTTATCTTATCTCATTTATTCTTGACAGTTGAAGTGTAACTATGAAAGCTTTCTGCTCTTGGAGTCACTGGAGTGTGGACTAGTGCAAACAGGCTGCCCTCATCTATTTTAATCATATCTAAAAGGGATTAAAAGCAAGACTAATACTTAGCTGACCACTCTTGTTCTGCGCTCGCCTTTAATGCTACCGTTTTGTTTTTTTTTGTAAGCCATGTTTGATGTCAGTGTGTCTACACCAGCCGACGAGGTGGTTTAAAACAATGGGGTTTGTCTGAATGCATGATTAATGAAAATGTTGATAAGAAATCCCACTTCCTTAAAATGAGGCGCATTGAATAAATAAATTAATAACCTGATTTGCTAATCTCCACACAGACGGGAAGAAAAGTTAATTAGATTCTTGGTAATTAGGGAAGGTTCCAATTCTTTTCATTTAGGCTTTGTCAGTTCTTACATCTTGCTAATTTCCCCCAAAAGACTCATTGACTTGGCAACAAAGAACTTTAGCCCAGTTGGCACAGAACTGCCCCAATACTGTGTCGAACCTGGAGTTTCAAGTTATAGACAACTAGTCTGTGGGCTAATCAAGAGTCAAGAAGAAGTTGTCAACCCATTTTTGTTCAAATACAGTTAGTACCAAACTAGGCAGTGGAGACCTAGAGGTTAGGACATTGCTTTTGGGACCTGAAGGATGCAAATTCAACTCCTGGCCCAGGCACCAATAAGGTTCCCTTGAGCAAGGTACCGTCCCGCTACACTGCTCCCCGGGCACTGTTGGTAGCTGCCCACTGCTCCACTTGTGCATGTGTGATGGGTTAAATGCAGGTCACATTTGGTTGTGGTGCTTGAGTGTGTTCACAATGACAAAAAGTCACTTAAACAACATTATTTCAGGGTACGATACGAAACAGGGTCTGTGTTTACTGGACATAGACTAAGCAGAGTGTAATTCAGCAACTAAAGGCAATACACAGCAGTGCAAAGCAAGTAGTACATTGGCAAGACAAGGCTTTATTGATGCACAGGTAAGTTGTACAAAAATGAATATCGATAATCGATTGCTTAAGGTATAATCAATGTCATATAATTTTATTGCAGTTACATGATGGTTTCTTATGCACTCCCTTCTGATGGCTCGAAGGTCATGCTCATTCAGAGGTTTCTGGTCTTGCACTGCATGGACTGAGATTTCTCGTTATGTACTGTAGATGGTGAAAGACTTATTGCTTTGAGAAATGTTCGTTTGATGCAAAGTGTTGAAACCATCTTTACTTGCAGAGACTGAGGCTTTGGTGAAATCATTTCTTTGTACTTTTGTCAGGTAAATAAAGGTTAAAAATATTATTATTATTACAAAATTATTTTACAAAAACTCCCAACTAAACAGACTGTTTCTGTTGTGTTGCTGTATCCTCAAGACTAATATATAAAATGTAAATGATCTTCTGAATAGCTGCCCTATTTTGTGGCTTATTCAGAAAGCATTCTGGGATACATGAATGAGCAGGAGTAAAATGCTTTAGGACAAATGGTTGGGCAAAAACAGTACAACCATGATAGAACAATCTACGAATTGGTGAGAGAATAGTATGGTTTCAATCTTTACAATATTTACATGCTACATCATTTGTTTTGGTTCTAAAGAGCAAGCAAAATTCAATTTTTCATTAAATGGGCCCCTTAACTTTGTATGTTCTTGTTACATTGAGCACTGTGTCTGGTTGGTGATCAGAAAACACGTAAACTAAGCTGCTTTAATGTTTAGAGCTCTTTTGCTTCTCCACTATGGCATTTGAATAGACACTGAAATGTTTTTGTGTGCCAGCTAAATATGCATGTGAAACTGCCGTGCGGTACATCCTCTAGCTAAATCCCCTCCATCACCACTGTGCTGAGCTAACATCTTGCCAAGAGCTCGTGTGGGTGGAGAGGAAAGGGCTCCTGGCAGATGCCTCGTTAAATACATATTGCATTGCTGTACGACTAAGGAGACACTGATGCTGTTTAGAAAGTCATTGCTTTTCATTGAGGCCTGAAATTAAATTGAGGAACAAAAAGGAGGGAAGTCATTGGAGTGGAGAAAAGCACACTCGAAAAAAAAGAACAAAAAAACTAGAGCACAGCAGCAGCTCAGCTCAATCTCTAGAGATTGAATGCCCATCTGGAATCCAGAACTACAAGTGCTACCTAGGGAGCTTTCCTTTCATGCATTTTGAACAGCCACGTGTCTTTTGCATTCTCTAAAAAAAATCTTGCAATTCAATAAGAAAATGCCATTGAGGTGTTCGAACATGTAATAACTCTGTTAGAACCTGTTATAGCATTGTAGTTAGTGGAGTTAGTGTTTGGCCGAGCACTTTGAATTTGGTCTGTGCCTCGCAAAAAGGTTTTATTGACACTTGGCTCTAAATTCAATATTCATTAGCCTTTATGAATATTTCAATGCAATTTCAAAGCAGGATTGTTATTCCTCATCATGTCATGACTTTCTTACAACTGTTACTCACGTTTTTTTTAAAAAGTGGTACATTTCTGCAACTACAGCCAAGCAGGACAAATGTGATCTCCACCTCCCACCAAGTTTGAAAGTTCTACTGCTCCTTTAATAGAACAGATGATATCAAATATCTAGACAGGACTGCTGAGGTGGAAGTATAGTCAAAGTTTTTCTCAGAAATAAAGAGGGCATAAGGATCAGTCTGACCTCGCAGATGATTGACCGGGGGAGTTTTTGCTGAAGCTGTGAGAGGGATGTTACACAGATTTTTGAGCATTGGTTCTCAAGATTCAATCACATCTTTGCTACTGTAATAAGGAGAAATTAAGCTCTCTGTCTGCCTTTGTATTTGTGGAGCACTAGAACAATGTACTGTATCAATCTTTGCTTTCAGAGAAAGAAATTCCCAGATTTCTTATTAGCAAAATGGGAATGTTTTAAACGTATTTATCCCATTAAACTCCAAGCTGCAACTACACTGCAGACCATCCCTCCTGACTATAAAATATATTCATTTTGCAGTAGTTACCAAATAATTTACACTAGTTATCCAACAGTAAACTTAAAGCCATGCTAAATTATTATTGAGATTTTTCAATTTACAATTTAGCATGGTGATTTTGAAAACTACTATCAGCGTTCCCTCAAAAGCAAGCTAACAATAGCCTTGTTGGATGTGTGCCTCCAAAACAAGTTGCTCATTCTTTATCTTTATATAAATCTAAATTTGTAGCTAATTTTGTTTGTATCACCACCACACAAACTTACTGGTTTCTCTGAATGACTAATCACAACTGCTAGCTGCATAAGAGCTAGCTAAGTGTGGGCTAAAGCTAAGCTACACTTAATTTGTGTAATACAGGCAAGAGTCGTTTCTCCATCCACTTCATTTCAACCTCTTATTTACAGAACATGGGGCAGCCACAGAGACCAAATAAGATAAGATAAGATAAGATAAGATAAGAGAACCTTTATTAGTCCCACTGTAACGATCATGCCCTTGTGTTTCCATGTTTTCATGTTTTTGCTCTCGTTCAGCCACGTGTCTTGTCCTAGTGTTTAGTATGTAGCCACGCCCCCCAGCTGTGTCCCATGTGTAGTGATTGTCAGTCAGCTGTCTCTTGTTTCCGGGTCCTATTTAGTCTCCGTAGTTTAATCGATGATCAATGAGTCCCCCTTTTCTACAAGCCAGACCTTTTTTTCACAATGGCTTGTTTATTTTAGTCTAAATCTGCTTCCACTTCAGAGGTCCGGCGTGATATGTCTTGTCAAAGCTTTGTGCATAATTCATGCATATCCATTTTCACATTCTTTCCAAAACGAAGGAAGACCTTTAGCACCACTACACACTATACAGTGTACATATTGATTTAAGCAAGTACAGTAAGGGTGCATCTCTCCATTTTTTTACAGTCAAATGGAGTAGAGGAAAGCCCATGGCATGTTGTGAACTAGTGATGTAAGCAGCTCTTGCAGCAATTAGATCATTCCTGAGAAAACTGCAGAGAGAGAGGGAGAAATGAAGAGTCAGCCAGCCAATTAAAGTCTTCTTGGGGCTCTTAGGGAATTTATTTTAGCTTTATTGAATTCTGAAGTCATTACAGCAGCAAAAGGACATTGCTAACATCATATAGGACATTTAGGGCCCTATTTTGCACCTTGTGACTCAAAGTGTTTTTGCTAGTTTAATACTGGTGCGTACCTTTATTTCACATCATTAGCCCATGTTTTATAATAACAAATGATTCTCCATGTGTTTCCCACTCATAAGAGTGGCGTTTTTTTTAAATGAGGGGAGGCTAGGCGCATTGTTGGCACGTTTCTATTTTAAGGCACCCATATGAGATTGCGCTTTTGACCAAAAACTACGTCTAAAGTATGGTAACAGCACTGCCCAAAGCCGGAAAACACTGCAGAGTGGTGGAGACTGCAGAACACATCACCAGTAACAGTCTCCCTGCCATGCAGGACACCTTCCACCAGGGGTGCAGCAGAAAAGTACACAGCGTCATAAAAGACCACAGCCACCCAGTACACAGTCTGTTCTCACTGTTACTGTCTGGCAGACGCTACAGGAGCATGACTGCCCACACCACATGGCTAAAGGACAGTCTTTATTAATGACCTACTACCACACACTGTCACACTACCATAAAATGCCATTTCTTTTGGATGTTTCTAATTTGAGCTCGGCAATTATATTATGCAATTATACAATTATGCAATTATTTTCCAATAATAATCTTGGGAGTTGTTTATGTGAAGGAAATGTATGTGATTAACAAAATGAAGTGAATTTTTTGTCAATTTGTTAACTTGTCAATGTGACCTCTGCTTTTAACTCACCACATGTTAAATGTAGAGGGGAGCAGAGTAGGCGACAGTACCTTGCTCAAGGGTACCTCAGTGGTGCCCAGGCCAGGACCTTTGATTCACAAGGGCAATGTCCTAACCACTAGGCCACCACTGCCCTAAAAAACAAACTGGATTTTCATCTTTAAAGATGGGCAAGCAAGTCAACATTTATTGAAAATCTTCTAATGTATTTTAAGGCTGTTGTTTATTGCAGCAGTCATGACTTTTCATGTTAAGAAACTTGCAGATGTGCTGTTCATTGCATCTCAGCACTGCTCTCACTGTGGAGAGGTGTGAATATTTTTCCCAGCAGGGTGTTATCACCCCTCTCCTTTCACCTCTCATTGCTCACTGGCAGCCCAACACAAAGTCACAACATCATTTCACACATAGAGAACCAACAGAGTCCTTAAGCTGAAATTTATTTGATTTGACTACATTCAATATGAATTTCAGAGTCAGTTTCCATTCTGCTGGCAGAATTGCCACTAGGGGGGCTGCAGAAAGAGGCTACTGTGCCATAGCTCCTGTACTTGGAGTCCATGAGGAGAAATCATGTGCCAGCCCCCACTGTGTGCGCCAAGCTGCAGTGTGCAATAGCAGAAGTGAAAATTGAGTTACCCCCCCACTGTCACAATCATCCTTGAAAAACTAATTGAGATTCAGTGCAAAAATGAGTAAGGAGAACTTTAATAAACTACAGTGCCCTCAAGTTCAGTTAACTCTGTGAGGCTGTGAAGTGAAGTTTGCCTTGTAATTGTACATTGACCTGATTTTTCATTTTTACAATGCACAACTGCCAGCTCTAACAGTGCGTCCAACTATTAGTACATTTTGCCACCTCTGCCACCACATAGACCTGATAAATAACTAAAGTCCACTTTAAAATAAAGAATGATTGTTCTGATCAATTATTAGTCGTCTGATCTCAAAAAGCATCATCCCCACTTAAAATATTTCTGCGTCCTAAGAGACGGTTAAAATCATGCTTTAGAAGACATCACATGCCATCAGAAAGTCCACTATGACTGAAGTCAGCTCAAACCCTTTCAAAAAGGCCAACAATAGCTGGAAGTTCCTCTATGCTCTTTGCTTCTTCTTTGTCTGGGAAGTATAGACACTCAGGGAGAACTTTTCTTACCCCCAGAATCTGTGAGGAAGGAGCACAGTGCTGAATTGCCACAGTGAAGATTAAAAGTCCGGCACTGGAAGTGAAGACTAACAGCATGAAGGCACCGTAGTGGCTGACATAACAGCAGCCCTGCGGAGCCCCAAGAAAACAACACTGATCTACTGTGGAGGAGCAGGCCAGATTCCTAGTCTTTCATCAACGGCAATGATGAAGCCAAATGACATTTTTCATGATTGCACACATCAAAGTTGCTCCTTGGAGAGAAGAGAGTAGGGCTGCAGAGGAATCTAAAAAAGAAATACGTCATCCTTCAACCCCCCCCTTCACTCTTTTTTCTAAGGCACAGCAATTTTCAGCAAAGTAGTCTATATTTCTTTTCTCCAGTGCTCTAGATTTAGCTTAAAAACGTCACAATCTCTTTTTGTTGCAATATTTAGTGTGGAGCCTTTCAAAGTAATGATTTCTTCAGCAGTGTATCTGTGCTTTAATCAGCCTTAAATTAATATGCTGTACAGTGTGCGTGCACGTTGTGCAAAGAAACAAACATTGGTCCACTGCTGTTTGAAAGCAGTAACAAAGTCTGTGCTTTTGGATCCAGTATATTCATGCAGAGAATTCATTTGTGTTGACTCCGGCGTTTTAGAACAAGCCAATTAGAGCTGGTCTACACAAAACAACAAAGATGGGTGGACCACAGTAAGGTGGTGCATCTGGAAACTGGAATTTGTAGTCTCGCTTTTAACAAACATCTTCACATTACCATGCACTTTCCCCAAGAGCCCATGGAAAAGCCATCTAGTAATCAGCAGAGCTCTTGGGCATTTTCACTCTTTTGTGTTTGCCAAAGCTTGCTCAGGCATGAGCTGATGTGGCCTAAACTCACACATCATTAATTCCCTGCACCTTCAGGCTTGTGAATTCAACTTTCTCTCCCCTGCTGTTTTACGCCGTATTTGTTTTTCCATCATCTCGCCATTAATGATCTGGGTCTTTGTGATGGCCCCTTTAGACGTGATGTTCCTTTAGCCTCGTCGAGTTCTTTCTTAAGACTGTGCGTCTGAGGCAGCGTACGTGCATTATTTCTTTGCAGTGGACTACAGAGGGGTGCTTGGTAACCAGGACAGAGAAATAGGGAGGGGCATGCAGAGGAAATTTAATGGTGCCATTGTAATGAGTCCTATTAATGTGCCCATGTGACCCAAAGCTCTAGCGCGACTGAACAGATTATGTTCATTAAGATTATGGAGAGTCACAGGGCCAAGACTGTTTGAAAATTGCTAGAGGAAGCCAGAGTAATAATGCCGAGGCAAATACAGCTCTGTGAATGGCGCTTGTTAGTGTTCAAAGATGCATATCTGGATATTAACTTTCAAAAATATCAGCATGTTTCCTCTTTTTACTTTCTTCCTAAGCCAATTTGCAATGGTAATCAGTTGAGTAGCTATCATATTTAATTTCGCATGGTCCTTAAACCAAACGAGGAGTAGGAGTCCAAAATAAATGTCCATCAGACATCATGGCTACACTTTCTGCGTAAAATTTGTTGACAGCAGGGTATTCCCAGAACATATGCAGATTTGTGCCATGCTAATACAAGTTAACGCACCACCTTCTGGTTCTTCTCGCTTTCCAAAGGACCTCACAAATGAGTGTAATTCGCTTCAAAAATCATCCTCCCATAAGACTTCAGCAGCTTCCGTTTGCTCCACAAGCCTCAGCTTACGCCGTGTTGGCAGTCCTGCTTATATCATACAGCTGAATTCTTGTAGCAGAAGACATTTTTGTGTTCGCTGCAGGTCTTTGTCATTCTAATGAGCTCTTAAAATGGAAACCAGTGGAGAGAGGCCATGTTCCTGTATCTGTATCTCCAACTGAACTGCCCATGAAGAAGCCAAAGACATGTCACTACAATACAGTAACATCTGCACGATTCAAATGCAGTGAGAACTATATTGTGGGGAAGGGTCCTTGGTGGCTTCTGGGCACCCAGCCAGCATGCTGGCGAGGAGTCCGGATGGCCGTTGAGAATATGCTTAAGTCTTTTATTGTCCTTTCACACATAATACTTCAGCTTACATAAGGCTTTGGAAAGAGAATCAGTGGTTGCGTTTTTTTTTTATGTAAATTTGTTTAATTATTCCCTAAATTGACAATGGACAATTGTGCTACCTCATTTATGGGGAAATGTGGTTTTATGATATGATATTGTCAGGACAAACAGTTAAAAATAAGGCTTGCTAAATGGATTATGGCTTGGAAGTATGGTACTATAAAGCTCATTGAAGAACCCCTATTACAGAATATCAGTTCTTTCTCATTTCTTGATCCCCCTGGTCCATACAGTCCATATATGTAAACTATCTTACAAGAACTGCCTTTTCTGTGATGTCATGAAAACCAATGCATTTACATATATCCAGGTATTTAGGTTACAACAAGCCCTGAAACCTAAAAAACTTGGTTGGAGTTTATTTATTTACCGAAGGATACACTGTAAAAACTGTAACATGAGCTAGCTTTTTAGCTACATTTAGCTTAAGTTTTTCAAGGAACATGTTCTTTAGTTTTATGTTATGTTACATTTTTCTCATGTGATCTTAAGGTAAGAAAGTGAATTAGCTTATGTTGACATAACAGTCCCATAGAAACACTAGAGCAAATGAACATTGCATTAGGTCTGTCCTTTCATGTAGAAGATATAGGGAGCGTTTTTGCCGATTTTTTGAATTAGGCACAATACAGCCTTTCACAACAGAGATTATTTTCCTATATTGGTTTTAAAGACATAAAAAAAAGCCTTAATTCCAAAAGGGGATGGAAATGCTAATATAAAAATGAGCCACACACACACACATTTGTATATGCAGCAGAGTTTACAGTTTACTGTAAATAGGAGCATGCATATATATATATATACTGCATGCAGATCAATACTGGTTGGTTTATCTCTGCTTCCATCACATAGGCACCTAGATCAGTTCTTCCATAGATGCACTGGTGTGATGAGTGCATCCATGGATGCACTGGTTGGTGATTGGAATATCTTTCCCCAATTTAAGACATCCATACATTTTTAGTTCTATTATCCACCCTATAGCTCAGAGGCAGTCACGACCACAAAGGTGAATATATATGCCCTGGTGACAGGCTACCATGGCAATGTACTACAGAGGAATTCCTCCCACCGCAGTGTAGGATTCTCTCTTGCGTCAGCCTTCATGCAGATTCATCCTCCTCCGCAGCCTTCCTCCGCAAATGGCCGAGTCATCCGTCGCACGACTCGCACCTCTCCTTTCCTTCCCTCCTTCGCCTCAGGCTATCTGTCTTCCAGTCTTCTTTTAAGCAGGAGAAAGAGCAGTCTGATTAGCCACCAAGCTACTTAAAAATCCCCACAAAACTCATGGCTGAGGTGGCTGGTGGTCAGCGTTTGCCTTGTAGGCTCATTTTAGCTCCTCGCTCTCCTCGTAATCCCTGTTGCTTCTTTTCACACCGCTCTTGCCATTCCCTCCCAAAACAAGATTTCTTTAATCCATCCCTTTGTGAGGATCTTCTCCAAAACTCCATTTCTCAGGAGAAGGACAATTAGCGGTGGACAAAACCATGAGCGGGTACATTTCTTTAGCCGATTGAGCTCAGGAGGGCTTGTGTGGTAGGGCTAGAATAACTGGTCATCAAAGAAATGTGGAATTGGAATGCAGTTCGGGAGGAGCGCTGTTGCTTTTTTTGTCTCCTGTCACCAGTGATGCAACCCTTAATTTGGGGCTTATCTGGCAGTTGGTAAACACTGCAGCGGAATTGGGCACAAGTCAGCCTCTGCTGAGCTAGGGTGTCTTCCACTCGTGTATCAGGGTAGATAAGGCGTCTTGCCACAGGGAGGAGGCCTAATCACTAGGATGGCTCTCCCTGAGCCTGGCAGTTAGAACAGGCTTCTGTTCGAAGGGCTGGAGCCAGCGAGGCAGATGGACAGTCAGTCGTGACATCATTTCCATGCCAACAAATCTACTGCGCGGTAGTCGGTTGCTCTAATTTCTTGATTGGAAATGAAGCCCCAACCTACGTCACCAAATTCAACACCGTAATGGTGAACCAAATCTAATTTAGGCTATTGACTGTGCTATTTGAAAATGAAAATTTGATTTGAAGTCTTTATTGAGCAGAATGTTTGTGGCATTGAGCTACTGTGTTGAAATGCAAATGTGTAGACTCAGGTCACATGACTTGGACTGGAGTGAGACTCCCAATTTAAGACTCGTTTTTGGGTAAATGGAATGGGTTTTTGGTTTATGTGACTTGAATCTGATGAAAAAGTCACCTTGTTATGCAGACATATACAGAATAAAAGAATCCATTGACAAAAGTGCAAATTTGTTGATTTCCTATGTAATAAAATGTAACTTCTTATTTAACTCACAAGTTAATCAATTATGTAATTATGTACTTGCATGCTGTCTTTCCAAGGAATATCATGTGTTGATGAAATGGTAACTTTACAAGAGAAGGAAAAATTTTCTTAACCTATATTATGTGAAAATATATACAAAACCAATTCCAAAAAGTTGGGCTGCTGTGTGAAATGTAAATAAAAACTTTGCAAATCTCATAAACCCATATTTAATTCATAATAGAACATAAAAAAACATATCAAATCTCAGTAAATATACCATTTTAAGAAGAAAATAAGGTCATTTTGAATTTGATGGCAGGAACATTTTCGGCATTTGGCAGACGCTCTTGTCCAGAGCGACTTACATGGTGCTTTTTAGTCAACAAAGAAAAACTTCC
>JBBPDA010000132.1:8748424-8762407 GCA_037974385.1 Arnoldichthys spilopterus | reverse complement strand
CTCTCTCTCCCTCTCTTTCTCTCTCTCTCTCTCTCTCTCTCTCTCTCTCTCTCTCTCTCTCTCTCTCTCTCTCTCTCAAACACCAACAGTCTCTCAGTCTCGCTCCCTTTTCTACTAATTGATATCTGGCTGACCTGAATGTAAATGTAATTTTGAAACGATTCCCCGAAAAACTTTTTAAATAACACGGTCACACCATCACGTCTGACCAAACACAGGCTGGAATTATTCTGAGCATTAGCAGAGTTCAAAAATTATCTTTACACTCCAAGGCATTCTCAGCCGAACTAAATGAAGGCAGCTAAGTGAAAAGTTGAGCAACTTCAAAGACTGTATTCTGATATATTTAATCCTCCATGCTGTGGCTGCATTCTTCCAAATAGCCAGCTTTGACCTTTTTCCCCTCCTCGTCGCTTTACTTATGTGTATTCCATGAATTCCCTTCTTATTAATGTTTGATGCATTCTAATATGCCCATATAGGAGCAAGGGTTTCCGTGTTTCATTGTCGTTTTTGATTGAGACACACCATTAGCTATTCATTTTTCATATTTAAGGGGCATCAAGGTGCCATAGATAATTATGTAATAATCTTCTTTATATTACTTCTGCTATTCGAGCAGTGGCCAGGAGCAGTAACATATAGTTTATTGTATCTTAGGCTACATCCACCTTCTGTTTTTTTTTTTTTTTTCCTTCATCTAATATTCTTCATGACAGTACATTCACGAGGTCTGCACAGTAGCCTGGTTTGTATATAATGATGATTTGATAGTAACATGACAGCATTATCACCGTCATGTCAGAAATTTGACCATGATAAAATAATATTATTAAACTTTTATCAAATAACTTTTATTAAATAACTAAATTATTAAATTATAATATTAAATGAACAAATGTATCCCTGTATTGATGACATCATGTGCCAAAAATATTGCGATGTAGCACTGCCCCCCCCCCACCTATGACTATCGCCATCGCCAAAATGGCAACTTTACGAGAGTAGCACAAAACCTTCTTAACTTACAACGAAGGTTAATGTACAAAAAACTTTTTTGTAAATTTTGTGTGTAATTTTTGATCCATTTCTCTTGCTCCATTCATTGTGTAAATGTGACACAGTGTAAATGTCAGCTTGGTTGTTTTATGTAATTATGTAAAAAAGTAAAAACCGAAAAATGGAGATACAAGGTTTTGTTCCAACAGCAATGATATTCAAAGAGCTTGCAAACTGAATGGATTGTGATTTTTGTGAAAAGCCAGCACAGCAGCCTTTTAATTATGTTATAACTGCTTATTACTGCAGCATTAAAGCATTTATAACAATTAAAACCAGTAATAAACCATTTGTAAACCCTTTATAATGTAGTCTTATTGTAACGTGGTATCAATAAGGTCATTGTGCCATTTTTAAAAAATATTTTTGCCATGTTTTTATCACTTTGTAATAATTGAGGTAAAGTTGAGTGCACAGAGTCAAGGCCTTTGCTGCGGAAGGTAAACTGAATGTTAACAGCCTTCGCCGTGGAACCATGTAATTATACGGTCACAGATAATACAGGAGTAACAACAGTCTGTTAAGCAGAGGTGGAGCAGGGTGAAGAAGCTGACGGAAGACCCAGTAAGCTGACAAAGGCTGTGTGCATGATGTGTCAGCAAGGTAAAAATAATCTTCTTTGAAAATATATGTTGTATTTCTTTTGCTTATTTTAGTCCAGATTCAGTACTTCATGAAGAACTGCTTCGTGTTCCAGTTTTGTCAGTTCCAGTTCTACCAGTTGGAGGGCTGGTGCGTTGCCCATGGAGATTAAAGCTATAAACTCTCCACATCTATTCTGTTCTACAGAGCAGCTAGGATGGAACACAGCAATACGCACAGTGCAAAATTCAAGCAAAAACATTATTATTATTATTATTGTTATTATTATTATTTGGTGGGCAGTGGAGGCCTAGTGTTTAGGACATTGCCTAATAGGTTGCAGGTTCAAGTCCTGGCCGGGCACCACTGAGGAACCCTTGACCAAGGCACCATCCCACTACACTGCTTCCTGGGCGCTGCTGATGCGGCTGCTGGTGTGTTCACAATGACAAACTTTCACTTTACTTTTCACTTCACTATCAGGAATTCCAAATTTGATCGGCGATTAACAGTCACTATGTGTGAGCACTGCAAAGACTAGTCATAGACTCTGACCAGATATATAGCCTGCTCGATATCTGGAACAAGGCACAACTCTGTTCACACTACACAACTGTCTGCCTTGTGATCAGGAGGCCCAAGGTTGTGTGGTGTGAACAGTACAGCGATCAGACCACTTTCAGAATCGTGTAGTGCGAATAAGGCATAAATGGGTGTGTTCCTTCATGCTAGTGCTCCATGAAGTGTGGTAGGAACAAAGCCCCTTTTTTTAGCATTTAAAAATCATGAAATCTGTATGGAAATGTTGCCTCTAGGAGGCACAAGTCCCTAGTTCATTACGACTCATTTGTGGAGTAGTGTCAGCAAGTGAATCACGTCAATGCAAAAAGTTAGTGCTTCACCGGCCACTAACTTCACATTTGATACACTGCATCACCACCGCATTCTTTGGAAGCACAGAAAAACATGCAAACAAGCTCCATCTAAAGTTTTTGAGGTGGTCATATTTTTAAATACTACATTCTAAATTGGTATTGCTAAATACTAAAATAACAAAGCAAAAGTGCTATCCAAAAATGATTTTACCTAAATATAAATAACAATAACAACAGAATAAAGCATTTAAAGAAAGCAAAACAATTACACAAAATAAAACAGAAATATAAAAAATCAACGTAGCATAAAATAAGTACAAATCAAATTTGCCAATGAGAAAACAATTTGAACTAAAGCTAACTGTCAATGACAACGTGGGAAAACGGTGTGTTTGAGAGCAATTATCTTATATAGTGTTCATATAGGTCCAGTTTAGCCTTGCTGAACACTACTGGCCACATTCCCCGTCCCAGATTAAGTCTAAACCTAGATCAAGGTTTTTAATGGGGAAATGCCATTGGCATTGTAAGTGTGTCCTACACTACATTACATTCATGTCCAAGGAACTACCCCAAGCAAGGCTAACTCACCACTGGAATTTAGCAGCAAACCTCCAACGCCAACATATATGATTTAAGTCAGCCTGCTCTTTGCAGTGGCCTGTTTGTGATTAATTAATTTTGTAATAGCTCACTGTGCCCAAGGCTACTCCTGTCAGTGTCTGACAGCAACACTGCAAGATATATAATGGCCAATATTAGCAAAGGCCTTGGATCAAAGAAAAGTGTTCCATACCAAAAATAATTCATATGACACGTTTTCTTCAAAGATGAAGCCCAGCAATATATAGTTTATTAATGATGCAGAGATCATATGATGCCTCTGCAGGGGGATGGACATGCCTTGCAAGCCGCATCTGCTGATATATCGACTTGGGCCTGTGTCCTCCAGCAGGCCAGACAGGTTATTTGGGCTTTGGAGGTTTGGAGTGCAAATGCTGTGCAGTTGATGAGCACAAAGAAAAGATCAAAGATGAGGTCATTGCAGGGAATCGACAGTCTAGTGTTCCAACTGTGTCTCCTGATAATACACTTCATTCATTTACCAGCTCGGCCATTCATTCTTCGCAAGACTGAGAAAGGAAAGAATGGTTGATAAGGGAGCTGTAGTGGCTATTTAGCCAATTAAAAAGCAGTGAGTCGACTGAAGGAGCAACATATAGGTTTGAGTGACAGCTCATTCTTTAATTATCCTTTGAGTAATGCTGAAAAAATGAGGAAAAGACAAAAGAACAATTGACCTGTCCATGCTCTGCTTACAGAAATGATCTTTTGTATCACCTGAAATGTGAAAAGTGGATCTGAAGGTGACTATTTGTCATTGCGAACACGCTCAAGCACCACAATGAAATGTGACCTCTGCATATAACCCAATATATGTGCACCACATGGTGCAATGGGCAGCTTTCAACAGCGCCCGGGGAGCAGTGTAGCGGGACAGTACCTTGCTCAAATGTACCTCAGTGGTGCCCGGGCCGGGACTTGAACCTGCGACCTTCAGTTCACAAGGGCAATGTCCTAAACACTAGGCCTCCACTGCCTGTTGCTAGGTTTAAAAAAGAAACATTAGTATCTAACCAAAACACGGCAGGTTTGCTGCCTTAAAGATAACACCAAATTAAAACAGATGTAGAGAAACAGATAATGCACAGGCATAAATTACATACCAGCACTTTGGTCAAGTTTACAGAGATTTTCTTTAGCCCTCGAACTGAAAATTCTCTTACAATCTACAATACAGTGGCAGCGGTGGCCTAGTGGTTAGGAACTTGCCCATGTGATCGGAGGGTTGCAGGTTCAATTCCCGGGCCCAGATACAAGTTCAAGTGGTTTATTTGTCACGTACATAGTTATACAAGTACGACACACCCTATAGATACTGCCCCAACTCACTGCTCCCTGCATGTTGTTGCTGGCTGCCCACTGCCCCACTTGTGGATGGGTAAAATTCAGAGGTGTGGTGCATTTTATGTGATAGGGTGTGTTTATAATGACAAATAGTCATTTTCACTACATCCCCTGTACCATTCACATTCACTATTGTTAACTCCACAATAGATATGCATGTAGACTTACTGTACAGTAGATCGTCTGTGCCATTTACAGACTTCTGTCCTTCCTTAATCCGAAATTTCAGTAAAATTACAGCGTATCCTCATCACTAGCAATTACTTCACCACAAAAAATCAAAATATTGGTCAACAATCTTTGTGAACCTCCCAGCATTTGGTGATGCATTTGTGGGAGGAACATGTGTAGATCAATTGGTTTCTTTTTTGTGGTGAAAAAATTGAGCATAATAAAATATCTTTAAAGTAGCTATAGGTAGCTTGTACAGCACATTGTTGACATATTGACAATCCATGCATCTACCCCAAGGTTGGACTCCCGCTGTTTTTAGAAACACCTATATTATATGTGCATCATGCGAATGTACATGGACAGACTGTAGCCCCACTGTTACTGTACAATGTACCAGCCCCAATCTGCTCCATTCATCGCTGTTCAGTTACTGACCACTGAGGGTTGTTAAGATGTTATTTGAGTGGAGGGCACTGACATGTTAGTGTGTGTGTGCACCTATTGAAAGTCCATCAGACAAACCAGTTGTTGAAATGAGAATCACTGTTAGGCTGAGAGTGGTCCACCATTCAAACATATCCACCCAAAAGTGGCACTGGGGTCAGAAACTGACCTTTGATGCACTGCAGAAGAATTACTTGTCATTTTTCAGTTAGTCATAGGCCCTAACACGGAGTTACTGCCAGGTATAAACCGCAGGCTAAAATTACCACACACTTCAGAATCTTTCTTTTCACAGCTATACACACGTTTGCGCAGTGCTAAGCATGACATTACCTCACAGCAAAGAGCACTGAGTGTTTCAGGGCAGTGGTGGCCCAGTGGTTTAGGGTCTTGCCCATGTCATCGGAAGGTCGCATGTTCAAATCTCGGCCCAGGTACCACTGAGGTAGTGTCCCATTACACTGCTCCCTGGGTGCCGTCGATAGCTGTTCAATGTGTGGATGAATTAAATGCAACAGTCACATTTGGGGGTGGCGCACGTAACACTGCTGCTGTTTTCATAGGTCATTTAAGCATTTATCTGGTTAGACATCAGTCACAAGTATAGTACATATAGTAGTATATAGTATACTCAGGGCTTTCCTGTTACAGCAGGTGGTTCTAGAAACCTACCCTGGCTTAGAAGACTCTATTTCAGCCTGTTTACAGCTTGCAGTAGAATTGGTTTCGTCTGATGTAATACTCTCACACTTTGTGCCTAACCCAGCAACTGTTTTCTGAACATCCCCTGGACATACACTGCTGATTTTTTCTGCTGCTATATTAAGACATTGGCTTTGGCTGGTTGTCTGCTGACCACAATTCATAGTAGCTCCTCTCAAGCTGTGGTACAGATTATGCAGCAAGTGAACAGTCAGTTCTTAAAGTTGATGTGTTGGAAGCAGAAAAAATGGGTGAGCGTAAGGATCTGAGCCACTTTGTCAAGGGCCTTATTGTGATTGCTAGACAACAGAGTCAGGGCATTTAAACAGCAGGTCTTGTGGAGTGCTCCAGGTGTGCAGTAGTTAGTACTGTATTGGTGACTGGGTCATGGGCACTGATGCATGTGGTGAGTGTCTGATCTGATCCCACAGAAGAGCTACTATTCTAGAAAGGAGTCACTACAGTCACAGAGTGTGTCACAGTCAGAGCTGTTTTGGCAACATAATGGGGACCTACTCAGTATTATTATGACTGATATGTCATTGTTGACTAGTCTATGCAACCACTTTTTGGCATGTTTATTTTTAAGAGCATGGGGTTTCTAATAAAGTGGACGGTGAGTGCAAATTGACTGGGGGTAAAGGAATGAGCCAAAGCTGATGGATTAAAAAAAAACAAAAAAAAAACAACAAACAAACAAAAAATTTTTGGTTATTTTTCTGTGAAACCACACACTCCCAGTCTCTGCTTGAGAGTTATCAGCAGTCGGCAGTCTTATTAAGCACTCCATCACACTGCAGAGTTGAACGTAATCATGCACAGGCATGTTCGTGAATGGGACTCCTGGGTAGAAGAGAATCGTCTCCTCATTTCGTCTCGTTTCCTTCCTCCCCTCCATTTTCCCCCGATGTGTTGGTGGGTGCTTGTTGATTTGTTTCATGTGTTACATGTTCCCCGAATGGAACCTTTTCTTTCCCGAGCTGTAAATGCTGGCTTGCTCCCCTTCTTAGGCTATTTATTTCCCACCAGACCATGATATGTTATCTTGCCATAATGCTGTTTTTTCGTGATGATTTTTTCATCAGGCTGACTGCCGGCATGCAATCTCTCACCACACCTGCTGTACATCCATCACAACCACACACGCACTCACGCTCACATACCTACACGTAAACACACACACAAAGTTATTCACGAACATCTTTCATAAAAATGAACTCGTGGATTTGACAGAGATTCCTAAGCCGTCCTTTGTGGACAGCGTTTTATACCACTGCTCAGAAAAAAAAACACCAGTAAAATACCAGCCCTGGCAATCTGCATGCAAAACGCTTCTTCATCTCGGCACGGCCAACTATATTCACATCATAAATGCTAAAAAGAAAAGTGCAGCAACTGGATGGGCTGCGTATTATGATAATGCTCTGGTCCCAAGATTATTTCCATTTCAATTAAGCATTCGGAGTAGCACCAAGGTCAAGATAGACACATTTTTATGCGCTCCCACTCTGACGGATTCCATTACTGGAGGTTTGCCCCGCTTTTTACAATGCCAGGGTATCCGCTTTGGTTAAAAACACACTTGAAGCAGTGTGTTGCTGTAGGTTTGTGTATGTGTGTGTGTGTGTGTGTGTTGGGGGGGGGGGGTTGGGTGGTGATGGTGCATAATGTTTGTGACATTGCAGTTTCTCATGAAGAGAAGCAATTTCTGAATGCACACAAGGCGTCATAGACCAGGGTTAGAGCATAATCACAGTGAAAACACAAAGCAGAACTCGTCATTAAGAACTTTAGCAACATTCACAGTGCTGGACATCGTATTGTCTATGCAGGCTGATGCTGTTGTACGACACTGGCTTTACAAAACAATATTCAGAAGAAAAAAAGAGCTTTGCTTTCATGAGTTTCCACTCAAATTTAGGCCACAAATTCTTGTGGTATTGAAGGTTGTTTCCTTTTGTGAGGTTCTGTCTTGTCTGTTCTGGTTCTGTTCCCTTTAGTCACGTGTTCATGTCCGTGTTTGTTTTGTTTCAGGTATGTGCATGTCTATGTGCTCGTGTTGTCCTGTCACACCCTTGTCCAGCCCCGTCAGGTGTTACTTGTTTCATGTTCCTATTTAGTCTCGTGTGTCTGTCTTAGTGTTGTCGATTCTCCGTAGTCTCTACCTGTGTCCTTAGCCTGATATTTGTACCCTGTTGTTATCACCCTCTCGCCGTTGTACTTATCCGTTAGCTGTTTACTTTATTAAATCTCGTTTCCCATTGAAGCTTGCATTTAACCTCAATACGTTACACCTTTACAGTATGTGTTTGAGAGCAGTATATGTCTATATATATATATATATATATATTTTATATTTACATTTTAATTTTAACACTACTTTCTGGATAGTCCCTGAGACGAGCCCACCTACAACCACGCCCCCTTTTCAGCATGATTAGCAGGCTTTGTTATGGAAATGGACCAGCTCCCGGAGGCAGCGTTTTGTTAAAAGTGACGTCTGAGTGAAAAGTTTATCCTAAACATTTCCTGTTAAGCAAGTAAACTGGTAACAGGTGAGGAAATAATGATTGTTTATAAAAGGAGCATCCACCAAAGGTTCAGTCTCTGCAGGCACCATGGCTCATACCTTTGTGGTAAACTTTGTGAAAGAACATTGCAAAGAATGTTGGTCTTTCATCATCTACAGTAGACATAACTGTCAAAAGATCCAGCGAATCAGGAGGAATCTCAGTCCAAGTAGGGCAAGGCCTCTTCAGAAACCTGTCGGCACCATCGCAGGCACAAGAGGTTTCTGGTTGGCCAAATGCAGGGGAGAAGACCATGCATCAGCGAGAAGGTGAGGAGCGTGTCAGACTGGAAGAGGTTTTTTTTGCCCTTTACCGAAAACGGGTGGAAAATAAACGTGGGGTGGGCTTCCCACCTTCCAGCGACACCAGATGTAAACACAACGTCTGTTTGCTGTGTGCACATTCAGCAAAGCCATGAAGATGGTAGCATGGGGCAAAGGGCCTGCTCAGGTAAATGCTGTCAATGAGATTCTTGGGTTCAGGACAAACACAACAGAATCCACAGATACAAGTGCTGGGTTGAGAGTGCTGTGAGTAAGGATCCTTGAGAGCACACAGACAAGAAAAGACAAGACTACAACCCCTTTTGCAACAACAGGAACCATGCCTCCTGCGCGACAGCACATGGGAGCTTCTGAGGAACATACGCAGGCCAACCGTGCCTCAACTGACCGCACCCAGGAGCCTGTGAAGCCAAATGCTAGCGTCCCGGGTGCAGCCAGCGCACTCGCCAATCGGAAACAAACAGAAACCCCTGTTACTGAGAATATCAGGGGGCAGGGGAATGGAACCCCAAGACATGAAAAAGGAAGCCCAGCAGACAGGCAAAACGAGCAGCGCTTGGGGAGAGAGAGAGACCCACATGATAAATACTCAAGAGCCTCTACCAAATTACCGGCGAGTCCGGTGTGGCCAAAGCAAACATGCTTGCCACAGGACTCAACTGCAACTCTGTGTTAGACAACCATGGTTATGTCAGGTGAAACACATAAGCATGACTGACATAACCATGGCAATATTTCGCCAAACACCCCCAGCTGGCCGGTCATGGAGCGGTCGCGAAAACTGAGCTCTCAACTGCCCCCTGCTGGCGCCGCAGGGCGCTAACCCTTACAGTTTTTATGGAAAAAAATGAGTGTTGCAAAATTCTTAAAAGCAGTCATGTTATGAGGTATATCAGTGCCCACAGCATGGGTTACTTCCATATGTGTGAAAGCTCCACTGAAGTGAAGGCATATATTAGGATTTTAGAGAGACATGCTGCTTTCAAGGTGAGGGCAGTTCACATCTGTCTCCTATTGAAAATGTGTGGCACATCATGAGGAGTAAAATCAGATAATGGCCACCACAGAGTGTTGAGTAGCCGAAGTCTGGGGCAAAAATTCCACTTGCGAAACTGCAGTGAGCTTTAAAATGAATAATGTGTAACAAAGTACAAATGCTGATACAGCAATACTGATTTTAGCATTAGCATTATTGTTACTATGTAAAGTTTTTTCTTTTTCTTTTTTTGGAGATGTAAACAAAACAAAACCATCCTATCAAAACAAGCTACAACATATTAATTGTACTTAATTAAAAATTCTTACATGAATAAATACTTTTAGATTACTGTCTCTTTGTTTATGGCTATAAATATATGGTAATAATTTGTTATTTGTATAATTTGAATAACTGTGAATTTATGATCAGCTGATACATTTGAAAAATATCTGTATATTATATATTACACGTATTGCCCAGAACTGCACACTCATCTTTCCAGGAACAGCCACAATGTTCTGCATCCTTGTTGTGGTTGGGATGGCTGAGCCACAAGCTAAACTGATGGATCACACCACTGAGGTGTTCAGCTGCTGCATAGACATGTCTTTGTCGTGGCTTTGCACCTCAGGCCAGCTGTCAAATCATATTATATTATTTCCCAGAGCTGCTCTCACCCTCTATTGAAAACTCAGTCAAAACAGACAGCTCGGCATGAGGCAGGATATGGGCTTATATTAGCCTGGAAATATATTGTTGTGATAATGTGATGTAATATTTGTATGTAGACCTGTAGCATGTGCGTGGCTTTTGTACCAAACAAATACCTTCACAACTTTTAACTCAACAAAATTTCTTTAAACTATTTAAAAGTGCCCATTCAGGAGAAAATAAAACGTCTGTGCTTTTTGGAATATAATGGAGTTTGATGTGCTTTGTAAACATTTACAACTCAAGCCATAGTCCTGATTGCGGAAGAAAGTTTTTGAAGATCTTGTATCTGCAAAACGTTTTTGGGGAAGGAAATAAAAATCTTGTAAAGTTTACACAATGAGAAGTGCCCTTAGTGCTTCAAGTTATGTTAAAATGTAAACAATAGAGAAACAGAGTCTTGTTTCAACAGTGATATGTCAAATGTAAGCTGCAAAATCAGCCTGTATTAAATGTCATTGTTGTGATGTCACAGTAAGGGAAACATTTACACAGAGGGGAATCCGAAATGTTGTCAGTGCCTAATAATTTCTGGCTAAAACCTTTACCAATTTCGTTCAATCGCCACCCTCCCCCCCAAAAAAAACAAAAAAACAACCTCTATTGTTTCTAGGTACATATAGCTATTCAACCTCTCCTTCATGCTCTAGACTGAAGGCCTAGTTTACACATTGTGGCAATGTAATTAAATGGTGGTTTAAATGAATTTTCCATCCTAATACATCACTAACTATGGAAATGAGGTGTGGCCTACAGCGAGGCATTTCTGTGCCAAGACTCTTTACTGAAGGCAACGTTCTAAAGCTGCTACCTAGAATGTTAAATGTGTTTTTACCAGAAATGCCACAAAATTTGTGTGAATCGCTGTTGGATTAGTGCTATTGCACTACCAGACCTGTTGAGCACATTTTGATACTTATTGTCCAAATTTAAGGCGAAAATCTAATAATCACAGTTGGCAACTGTGTTTACATATGATCACCATGTCTGTCTATAGCAGTGTAACCCAACCATTCAGTTTCAGTGAGGCAGATTTACAAATCTGAAAGGAGTGGAAGGTTTTTTTGGTTGTTTTTTTTTTTTTTTCCAACAAGTACCTGAGGACTTCAGTCTCCATTTCAGTAAAGCACAATACAGAAAATGATGTAGGTTGTAGGTACATATTAAAACTGCACTTTAGGAGAAAGATAAAATACACGATATGTAGAATCTGGGTTATTTAAAAGCTAATTAGCATCAATTAGCACTTAGCCTTGGCTTCTCTGCTTCTTTCCTGACCAAAAAGAGTTGGACCTTATCTAAAAACAGGGGATCTGACGATAAGATACCTCCTTTGGTGGAAGCTGTATGGGTTTTCTTGACAAGCATCAGACTAAAAGAAGCAGATGGGGCACGTCTCAGTTGCAACCACATGCAGTGGCATTGCCTTTGTGTTTGAAATTTTTGACTGTTGCTGCAACGTGCTGCTAACTCCATGACTTTCTCTTTCAGCGTTAATAACTCAAACACAGTCGGCCGTGCTTGGAATGTAAGGCTTTTAACTTTAGCGTGGCTGTCAGAAGACATGACATCACATCTGTACTCCCCTATAATCTACACTAGTGCAAGCCAAGACATCATGGACCGGATTCCTGGGGATGTAGACATGACCCATTTTGGCAAACCAATAATGATAATCCATTTTCTGATGCTGAATCAAAACTTTTCACTTCAACAAAACTCATCATCTCCAAAGATACCACAAACCCAATGTTCTCCAGAAACCCGTGATGTTTTACATTTTGATCTCACTTCTTTGTTCAGACCCTTAAAAAACTAACAAGGGCATCTTGAGGCATAGAAAAAGATTATTTTAGTAGATGATTCTTAAGAACTATCTGGTGTGAAGAAGCTTTAAAAAGGTCCTACACCAAGTCCTTCACCAATTAAAGACTGTTCCTAGAACCATACATCGCAGGGGAGAATCGTTTAGAAAAATTATACATGATACAGATGTACATGTCATTACCAAACTGTCTAGTTTACCTAGTTTAACAAGCGTAAAACAATGTAGAAGTCCAGTACCAATTAGAGATTGTTCCTAGAACCCAACATTCAAGCCAAGAACCAATTAGAATCCTTTTTTTGAGTATAGATGGTGTACAAATGCTTAGATCATTACCAAACTACCTAGTGAAACAAATAGGAAGACACAGGAGACAAGAACATAATTAAGTTTGAATTACTCATTTGCAGTGATTGCTCTAGATTTAAATTGCATGCACGCTAATGCTAACGGAGACACATGGAAAATGTAACATGTTTAACACAAACCACAGCTGCTTTACCTGATCTAAGCTCAAATTGCAAAACTAATTCACACCGTTGCTCATTTAACACAGTGTGGATGAAGCCCACCTCACGTCTGGCAAGTTTAAACACTACTTGACAAACTGTGTGGTCAGCAGGCAGAGCGCTCCGAGTCCTGCTGATAACACAGTTCTGTATCGCACGAGGTCGCGTAATCTCTCATAGCAAATTACACTCCCATGCTTGGCTAAGCATGCTTACAATTAAACGGCCCACTTGCATGCTACTGTTTGGTACATAATGTCAGCATCTGTGTAGTTCTACATCAATGATAGGCTGAGAAATCTGAGGTTCAGTTACTCAGTTAATCTAATCCTGTAATACGAATTCATTTCCAGGGCAAGTATGCTTCTGAGAATTTCCCAAACACTATCCCGCCAGAAGAATGAAATGTGTAAGCAATTGTGGAAAAAAAAAATAGATTGAGATAACATCCCCAATAGCTTTGTACACAAGTCAGTACAGAAAATATTACGCTGAATGCTTGATAAAGATTATATTAAGCCTTAGAAGTCCCAATTACCTCGCTCTGATAACGAATGCATTCTCACCCATAGCTCATTAAAGCAAAGGAATAATTTTGTTGAAATAGTATGTTCTGAAATGTCAAGCCACACTTGTCTTTTCTAAGAATTGTAGGTCCTACTTTATATTTTCTATAACTGTGTACTTACACATAAACCACACAATAACAATTTAGCTATTAGCAACATATTTGATGTTACAGATGGAGTACAGTGGAGTTGGTGGTACATATTAGACAGCAAGCGGTCAGTTCTTGAAGTTAATGTATTGGATGCAGAAATAATGGGTAAATATAGGGATACAAGGAGTGTTCCAGGTATGCAGTGGTTAGTACCGACCAAACGTGATCAAAGGAAGGACAAACAGTGAACTGGCGACAGGGTAATGGGCACCGAAGGCTCTCTGATTTGCAATCTGGAAGGATGGCTAGCTCGTCTGGCTCAAGCCCCCAAAACAGCTACTGTAGAACCAAACGTTAACGATGGCTATGAGTAAGCTACCAAACCATTAATTCCAAGAACTGACTTGACTTGCTGCCTAATATATCCAACCCCCTTAACAGGAGCCACTGTAACGAGATAATCAGGGGTGAATAACATGCAGTCAGAGCCATGTTGGTGGCATAACAGGAAGTACTCTGTATGGCTGATCAGTTTATGCTTGTATTGTGACATGGTAACCTAACCAAAGTTCTGGTTATTTCTTGATGGTATTTACAAAGCAACAGCACATAAAAAAAGGAAGAATTTTATATATATATA
>JBBPDA010000132.1:8728030-8741625 GCA_037974385.1 Arnoldichthys spilopterus | reverse complement strand
AGTGGGACGGTACCTTGCTCAAGGGAACCTCAGTGGTGCCCGGGCCGGGACTTGAACCTGCGACCTTCAGGTCCCAAGGGCAAGATCTTAACCACTGCTCATTCATTAATGTTGTAGTATATCACATAAGCATGTGGTAAAGCCAACCACAAGTATAGACCTTTGAACAGGTCGACAGTTGCAGAAGTGAGGTCCATGTAAGCAACATAACAGTCAAAGATTTTTCCATAAAGCAGAATCACGTATATGGCACATGTGCACACTGAGCTTTGTGCTCCTTTGAATGTGACTAAGATAATCATATTTTAAACTCAGGCTGTTTTATGTGGCTGATTCACCTCGCGTCATCACCTTCGTCACAGCAAAGTCGCTCCATCGATTTAAGAAGCAGCACTGCTTTTACAGGGGTATCGCTGACATCAGAGCGTTCTCAGGAGAGGATGAGTCAACCTCCCCTTGCAGAAAATAAAACTGACTTTTAGGTGTATTTGCCCTCTGTTGGCTAGAGCCAAAGCGATAGAAGATCTCCAGGTATTCCCTTGCGGCTTGGAAATCTCATCTTCATCCAGGGAGGATTAGCGCAGCAGCAGGCGATAGCATCGCTAGGTTCTTCAGGGCCAAATCGGCTCCTCCAGTCAGCTGAGCATTGATTGCACAGTCAGCAGAAAGGCAGCGCCAGGAGGGCGCCAAGTTTGATTGTCCCTAATCAGGTCCAATCATCTCCCCTCAGACTGGGGGAGATGAGTCCAGCTGAGCGGAACCAGACTAGCCTGATAAGCTTTATCTCCCCCGTATAGTCTAGTATTTCTGCAAAAGCCATTTCTTAGAGTTGCTGGCAAAAGTGATTGATCTCTATAATGAGGGAAGGGGTGGAGCTAGAATGCAGAGCTAAAGCACGCCGCCCTCCCATAAACGCCACCCCGTCTTCCATGTGCCTTCTTCACCCATCAGTTCCTTTCAAAGTTGGCATTCGAAGTGATATTCGATGAGGTGTGAGGGTCAAATGATGCAGAAATTGCACTGAATGTGTAAACAGGGATGGCATTTAGAACAAGATACAACTGTCAGAAAGTCAGGAGGTCCATCAAGATGTTCCTCAGTGGTGCGTAGTGTTTGTTGTTTTTTTTCTTCTTCTACAGTTAGGAGTTTTGGACAAAAGAAAGATACAAACTGTTCTCAACTGTTTTATATCATTTTCTCCTTTCTTAAGGTGTGTCACGGTAAAAAAAAATATTGTTACTGTATTGATACTGTTTTGTCAATTTGGGAAACAATCTATACATTCAACCATAATTTAATATATCAAGAGCACTTTAGTGAATGGGCTTTGGGGCTGACATGCATTTTGTTGTTTTATTCTTGTCTTTATCACCATGGAGCACATTGACAGGTAAACGGTTTAATTTTTTAATTGGATTTTCTTAATTTCAAAGAAACAAGATAACCTTTAGAATTATTTCGAGTGGTTCTGGAATTAATTATGCCCAGCTGTTATCAGTGTATGAGGAAATGTTAAACCTCTTCTCTTATGAATACTAAACAAAATGGTTTACTGCTGTTTGCTGAGAATTATTTGCTGATGTCAGGATTTTCTTTCCCAAATAAGGAACAAATTTTGAATCTGTTTGTTTCATTTACAAGGTCACAGATACATTTTTCATTATTGTAGATATTTTGTATGAATGTGGACTAAAGTTGCCCTGATGTTTGATGATTCATATCTAAATGTCTCTTCAAGTATTTGCCTGAATACAGAATTATGTATTAATGAAAGGGATTGACTGGGGAATGGCTTAATATCATTGGGTGATAGATTTCCACAACTGCACCACTTCTTGCTGGGGATTTTTGAATATGATACACTAGCTCTAAAATCGAGTTAATAAATCAAATATTAGGAAGCTAAGTGAAAGGATATGATGTGTCTGTGTACTACTCCATGATGGTAAGGGATCAGCTTTCAGAAGACATGGGAAAAGGTCCTGAACCCTGAAATGATGAGGAGAGGGATTGTACCTGTAAGCATATTAATACAATGTCAATTGAAGTGAGAATACGCCTCATTCAGTTTATCAGCATCACTTCTACTGGACTCCCTCCAGATAGATTTTGGCTAAACCACTGGGGATGCAAGAGTGAGGAAACTCACCTGATACATGTTTTATGATGCTGAAATAAATCCCAGTAATTCTGGGCCAGGATGATCTCTGCAAGATTTCAGAGATCCACATTTTGCTTCATACCTAATAATTTCTCTGAGATTGATCAGTTTCTTAGGAGGAAACAAAGACATTAGAAGTTGGGTCCCAACCAAAATCATGATCAGTAGACAGATCTTTTGTAGAGGATGGAAGACTGAATGAACGCTTCCAGTCAAAGAGTGGGTTGCTGAGATGGCAAGAGTGGCACGTCCTATAAACAGTGTGGATAAATATATAAGCAAACAAAACACTTGCAGCTTTATTATAATGATCTAACACAAAGTGTAACTACCATTTATGGGCGTGTCCAAATGTATTTTGCTATTTTGATGGCAGAAAAAACAGACTTTATGCATAAGACATGACACAAAAAGGTTGTCTAACTAATTATTCAGAGGTGTGTTTTGTGCTTAATCAGACATCGGAATGGCACATCACTTCACCTTTGAAAGCCAGGGGCACATGAGCTATGCTATTATAATGGCATGTTCACCTCACAAACCAGATGGGTTTTAGCCAAGGTAACGGACATACTCATTCGAAGTGAAAATGCGCGAGAACATCATTCACAGGAGCAGCACTGTTCCACCTTAGTCTTTTAAATCCCATTAGTGCACTTTGTGCATGTTCCAGTGTCTGTAACGAGCGTCATGCACCTGCACGTTACTGACACGCACCACTGAAATATGGTTTAGTCAAAAGTGCGACGTCATTTCACCGCCTTAAAACACCAAGACAGACAATGCGCCCTGCCTCTCCTCATTTAAAAAACACCCCTCCTAAAAGCACAGCTGGAAACACACAGTCATTAGTTATTTTAACCTTGTGCATGGCCTGAAATGGAATGCACCGGTATTAAACTAGCAAACACACTTTGCTTCGCTCTTTGCACTGGTGCAAAATATGGTCCTTAAACTTTCAGGAGGGGTGTGACATTGGACATATTCTGTAGAGAGATGCATATTTTGTAATTAAGGTCTTAATCTATGCATTGTTCTTTTTTGTTGAATGGTTTGATCTAAATATTAGAATTCAGTGCCAGATGATGGATTTATGTTGAGGTTTAGGGTGGGGGTCTGTAAATTCAAATTTGTTTTTGGAGTTTGGACAAAAAACGTCTTGACTCTTAGTTCCTAATATGGGCATATGATTAACTGCAGTGGTCTATTGACAACATCTCCCAGAAATTAAATCACTGTAATAGGAAATGTGTATGTTAGTGTACATTTTTACTGTAAAATGTCCTAAATTGTTTACAGTGTAGATCTAAGTACAACAGCTCACTGGTATATGTGTTAACAGCTCATTGCACATGTTCACGTTTGTGTTATCATTCATCGCAAGACCCAATGTTTCCTATTCCACTCCAGTAGAACTAAAGTAGGCCTTTAAGTCAATAATGGCCCTCAGATGGTGCACTGCTACAGAATCGGCACTGACATGTCTTTCCAAAGACATTCAGGAGATAAGCGAAGACATCCAAAGAGACAAACCATCTTTTCTGAGAAGCAGAATTCTGCACAATGCGGCAATCTAATTCATCATGTAACGGCACATTAGGTTTCTCAATAAGCTTCAATGTTCCAATATCCACACTGTCAGCCAGCAGATGGCTTTGGCTGCGAATATCCAATTATTGGCACAGAAGCAGTTAAAAGCAAGAGCCACTTAAAGGCAAGAAATACCGCTTTTGCCCGCAAGACAATAATTGTATTTCTTTTCTCCCCGTAAATAGCCAGGTACATAAAATCAATGCGAGAGGACCCAATAACAATCCATCTCTCCTCCTCCGGCCTGATCGCCAGGCCTCCCCACCCCCGGGGCCTTTATTACCGTGGATCCGTGTTAGAAATCCACTCTACCGTCTGGCTGACCAGATCGATCTGGCATCTGTTTGTTGCATTTAAGTGATTCTTCCCAGCTAGCACAAAGGCAGAGAGGGAAATGCAACCGGCTGCTAAGAACCTTGATCAGACTGGCAAAGGAAGGGCTGCTTCCATGATGAGTCTCTGCCAGCAGGAGCAGAAACGTTTCTGGGAGGATTTTGTTTTTGGTACAGAACATGGACGCAATTCTCTGACCACACAAACATCCAATCAGATTAGGCCTGTTTGGGGCTGCATGATGTCTCAAACATACACCAAAATTGGCATTCGGCATGATCAATGATAATCAATGATAATCAAAATCTTGAGTGTTATATTCTTTTTAAACATCACCATCATTTCCTTCAGTTACGACTCATCAGGAACAACTCAGTACATCACAAAATGTCACCGCAACTCAAATCAAATACATTGATGTGAAACTTACTGTTATGTTCCAAAATTACTGCAGGTCAGCCACCACCTTTGGATCAGTCACCGTGCTACATTAATGCATTTTTACATTCCAAGAATGTAAGCAGTTATGAAATTTTAGAGCCACTGCACCCCTGTGTCCAGCTAACTGGCTCTGTTAAGAATTCAGTGCATCATCTCACTCTGAAAATGTTTCTTTTCATATTTCATTTCTCCAGTGGAGCCATTGATCTTTGGGGACCAGCCTGTATGCTTGCATGAACAGCAGGCCTGCTCAGAGTGAGGCCAGTAAAGGTAAACGCCAGAGGACAACTGGCCACACTATGAATAAATAACCATGCTCTGTTTTCTTAAAGTTTGGCATTAAACTTTAACTTGCCACACGTTCCTCCATACACAAACTTTGAGGCAGCTTTCACAAGTTAAGGTTGTTGCCCAATTAAGAAACTGTGGTAATGAAGCTAAGGCAATCCTCAGCTCAGAGGATTGGGCAGTGGCACTGCCTTTGAGACCTGAAGGTCTCAGGTTTGAGTCCCGGCCTTGGCACTACTGAGGTTCCCTTGAGTAAGGTACCGTCCCGCTACACTGCTCCCCAGGCACTGTTGGTAGCTGCCCGCTGCTCCATGTGTCCACGTGTGATGGGTTAAATGCAGAGGTTGCATTTCGTTGTGGTGCTTGAGTGTGTTCACAATGACAAATAGTCACTTTCACTTCATAAGGGCAAATCTGTTGAGACACAACCACACAGCGTATCAGAGGACAATGGCGACCTGGGTCATGACCTTTCTGCTGCTTAAAAACATATGTATATATTTTTGCTAGGTGAGGAGAAGCACTGGCACCCCAAAAATTACAGCTCCCCAACAATGACGATAGAAGATACACTCCACATCAAAAATAAATCAGGCAAATAAAGAATAATGCATCATGTAAAGCCCCTGGCTTCATTCTGTTCATCTGGATTACTGTCAACTTGTGCAAATATTTCATCTTCAATATTCTATTGTAAATTCAGACTTTGTTTAAGAATTGCAATTTTGTTTTTTAAAAATAACAATACATTTTTTAATTTGATTGTAAATTACCTCTCACGGCCCACCTGCAGTACCTTCACATCCCACCAGAAGAGCGGAGCCCACATTTTGAGAAACACTGGTATTAGGAGTGAGTTAGTCCTCTGTTTATTCTTGTGGTGCTGGCAACCTGAACAACTGGGCTATGAACCATGAGGGGATGGAAATGTTCATGCTGCTGAAGAAAATCTGCCACTCGAAGGCATTCGGTCCTTACATGTATTCAACCTGACAAAATAATAATGGTTTTCTAAGAGAAAATTAGAACATGTCCTCTACAGAGACCACACTACTTAACATTTTAATACACAATTACGTTTTTAAATAAAAAATAAAACGAGTTTTGTGCAAATGGAAAGTTTTATTTTTTCCAATATACAAAACTAAAATTTGTGCACTACACTTGGAAAAAAAATGCTACTTTTAAGTATGTATACGATCCCTACTTATTTTCATTTAGAAAGCTAACACAACATGTTATTTAACTGGGGACGTTTGGATTATAACTGTAATTTTTTGGATACGTTTTTGAACAGATTATTGGTAATCTGACTGAACAGAATACAGATTCTAAGTGAAATCTTGCAGCCCTGCCTGAGCTGGCTGTGGCTTTTTGTTTGCATTGGAAATTAGTCCATGTTTCAGGGGAAACACATGCAGCCCCTCTGTCTGGCTAAATTGTGTTTGTTGCAAACAGGCTTGCAGCGACTGCTCCCACCTGTTTGGTGCCATGCAAATGCACCTGGTTAAACAGCACCTGGATCAGCCTCCTCGCCACCATATTGGACATAATTAAAGGAGCATGCAGTTTTTGCAGACGCCCTTTGATCCTCCTAAGGACGACGGCTGCTGAGCTCACGAGCACCTGTTCAGCCTCTGATTCATCTGTTCCTTCACCAAGGTGCTGTAGAAGAAGCTGAGAACAGTGAAAATGGATCTAAAGCACCAGCGAAGAAGTGCTGATTGTTTAAACTGCAAAATAACACAACAGATGAAGAATTATATGAATAAATAAACTCAGTGGTCACTGAGATGCTTGTGGGTGTTGTGTCTGGTGATGGACCACACACACACACTACCATAGCACTATCAAATCACTCACATAATATCTGGTCAACAGCAGTCCTGTAGTCAGAATTTGACCAGTGATGAATGGGGTTAGGGCTGGTTGGTAAATCATGCATGACAGTGGGTCTATAAGGTAGTATGGTCATATGAGGTCATATTTATATATGATGGGAGTTGTCTTTTCCAGGATGATGGGAATGGTCACCTGCGGGATGGCAATGCCTCCATCCACAAGGCACGAGGGGTCAGTGAATGGTTTGAGGAGTAAGAAAATGCTATATATCATAGTCTATAGCCTTCATGGTTGACAGCTATCAGCCTAGTTGTTCACTTATGGGAAATGTAGGTTGTGTTAGACACTGGCCGCCACCATTATCATCAAAACATCAACGGAAGAAATATCTTTGGGCACGAGAATGCTCCATCCCCTCCCCATGCAGCTCCAGTAGAATCTATACCACAGAGAAGTGAAGCTGCTTTGGTGGCTCGTGGAGGCCCAGCACCTTAGTAAGACGCTTTGTCTGAATGTTCTGTGTACAGCACTGTGCAGAAGTCAGAGCCCTCCCCTTTATTTATTTAATTTAAAGTCAAAACAGCAGTTTAGAAGTAATTACTTCATTTTCAGAGTCAAATCACCAGAAAATTATACAAGTCACCAGAGAATTCCACAATTACAAATTTACACTCATCAGTGCATAAAACCTTACACCACATATGCAATATCCAGTTTAGGTGTTTTAGCATATTTTTGTCTGTTTCTGTGTCTTAGAAAGATCTATGCATTCTTTCAGACCCACAGAGTTGTCTTCTCAATGTGCAAGTTGCTTTTTTTATCTAAAGAGGGAGGGGAGCTCAGTGATGAAAACTGTTTTTGTTCTTTGTTTTTCTCTGAGAAGGACAGTATAGGTGGTCTACTAGGTGTTGCATGGTTGTTAGCGGTCCCATTTTCAAAAATCCATTATGGAAAGTCCTTTTCCATCCCAATTATTTTTCTTTGACTTTACTCTTCTATAAGTTGAGTAGATGATCTATCTAATCTCCTTAGAACTAGGTCCTTCAACCAGTTTAGATGCAAATGTGTGGGGCAGCTGAGGTGTGTGTATGTAGCTGCTTTTGGATGAAGTAGTGACTGTAGAGTGTACAAGAGAACAGTGGACAAATGAAGCACTGATGGATTTGATATAGTACTTAGTTACTTTACATTTATTTACATTTATTCATTTGGCTGAAGCTTTTATCCAAAGCAACTTTCAAGACATGGAGCAGTGTAGTGGTACAGTACCTTGCTCAAGGGTACCTCAGTAGTGCCTGGGCCGGGACTTGAACCTGCAACCTTCAGGTCCCAAGCACAATGTCCTAACCAGTTGGCCACCACTTATTTTTAGTTCTGTAAAAGATATTTTTACTGCTCTTTTCTGGTGCTTAAAAAATGAATAACTAGTCTGTTCTAGTCAAACAGAAGTCATATATGTAAATCTTATGGCATTCTTTCACTACATTGTCATACTTTATTTTTCAAAGGGAGTGCACACTGTAATGTTTTTGCTCATTACATTCTATTGGTTTCATGGAATTTCCGTTCTATCCCATATGTAATTGGACCACATGTTGGCTGTCAGCCTCTTTTCTCCATCTAGAGGTGCCGGAAGAATGTTGACTAAGTGCCTCCAAACAGTCTTCACAGTATGGAAGCACATATTAAGTTATGGATTTTGTGCAAAATGCTTCTTTAACTCATAACAGAATAAAAACAACAAGGCTCCACAAATGGTTTCCATCCTTGTTACTCATTCAGTGCGGCACCTCTCTGCTCGCTGATAGAATTGGTGAAACAGTGAGCCATAACCTATTGTTATTAAACTACCATGCAATAATCTTTATACCATTACACTGTGCTGCTTTCAGGGAAGAGTCAATATCTGTGATAGAACATGATGGCTGATACAGAAATGTACAGTCATTAGGGCTTGGGAAAATGAAATGGAGCCTAAAGCGTTCAGCTCTGCATTTTCAGCATGGAGGAGAATAAGTGATGGTGTTTTGCCAGATAAGAGGTGCATATTGTCAAAACTCTGTTCTTCAAAATTGCTCCCCTGACATAACTGAGAAGGTATTGAGCTCCTCTTGAGGTGCATCTAAGCATGAGAGTGTGTGTTTCCTTGTTTTTTTTTTTTTGTTCATGTATTGATATTGATTAGACATTGGGGGGTTCGGGATATCATAATCATGTCATGATCGGTTTTCCTATAGGGAAAATTGTCATCAGGTTGTCTTCTCAGTTTCAGTGGCATAACCCTATGGAGTGTCATGCAGATGATAATCAGGGAAAATCTCAGGGAGCTGTAGTCTTGCCTACCAAAACTAAGTCTGAAGTGGGCAAGCAAGGTACCAATGGAAACCATACTTTTCACCAGCAAAAATATACTTAATGTAAATTGCCATTAACTATTTCTCATTTTATTAGTCATGTCTCAATACGCATGGACTTCTGAGACCTTTAAGTTTCCAGAGTTTTTAACAGACACATTGCCACCTATTTCACCTTGTGTGCAGCAATTCTAGAGTGACGTCAGTAAAGCTGCCACTGTTCAGTCCCACTGATTGTGCTCTCACTCATATTCACACTCAGTGACTCAACTGGAGCTTCCAGAAAGCATAGAGAGGCATTTTCCCTCAAAAAAATTGGTCCCACCCATTGAAAAACAAGATGTTATTGGTTGATTCCAATGTCACTTTCTTAATTTTGTTGGTGCTTAATCTGACACAGCAGATCTTCAATCTTACTAATAGAAGTTCAAAGTTCAAACCGAGGGAAGAGCTTGCTGAGCTATTTCTACCTATGGAACCGCGACAAAAACAGGCATTCAATGAATTGAACCCAATTGTTTGTTTCCAACTAAAGGAGCAGAAGCAGAAGAGCAAAACTTGTCAAGTTAGGCTATGAGGCTGAGGGTTCATCTGGTAATTATATAAAAATAATAATCGAATGTAAATCCAATGCACTAAATCAGCATTACTTTACTCTAATAAGAGTAAAATATGAATCGTTTACTTCCAAGGGGTGAACGTTCCTAATCGTTTGATCCAAAGCACATTTTTACTTGTTAATTTTGTTTAAAAATGATACAATGTTGTAAGCACCTTTCTTTGTGGGAAGAAAACAAAGCATTTGTTCACATTTTGCAGGAAAAGAGTCTTGACTTAAACCAGCTGATGCAGAATGTAAACTGAAGGTAAATGAAAGTCATTGCATAAGTACCGATCTTAAATATAACTAGGATATGATTTTGTATATACATTTGAATCGCATTAGACACAAATAAAAGCATATTTTTTATTAATTTTTAGAGATAACATTAAGGTAGATCCCTAAGCTTTTAAGCCTACATAGTATGTGGTGATACGAACAAAGCAAGAATGTCCTGAAGATTTTCCTGGTACAAGCAAATAAATTACAAACGGCAACTTTCCCTCAGGTAACAAGAGCAGTAAGAATAGCAACGTCGATGTAGCTTTTATTTTACCGTCACAGCCTTTTCAAGCATGGTCCATCAGTCTGAGCACCCCGCAATAAATGTCTGCCCTCTTACAGTCCTGCTACAGTCTGATGGGTGATGCAGAGTCCGTTTCCTGTCCATTACGCTTTTGTGATTCGACTAATTTACACAAATGATATTCACGGCTAAACAAAGACGCCGGCCTTGACAGGGCAAAGCATTTTACATGGTGGTGAAATACGTTTCTAATCAGCCTAAAGAATGCAATACAATTACCAGATAAAAATCAAAGTTAATGAGATTATTTGTCAAAATGTCAGCAGTGTCCTCTGAAGCAGGATTAAACACTACAGCCGTGCTACACGTCACGGGGTCTGAAGCAAACATGTTTGGTCGATCATATTTTTTCCTCTCCGAGTGGTTTTAATTAATAAAGAAGACGCTTCAAGCCGTAATCAGTTCGAAATGGAGAGGCCTGCTGGTTCGCCAGGGTGATTTCTCTCACTCTGATCTCCGAGACGCAGATCCTTCAAGCCAATTATCAGGAGAATATCTCAACATCTGATCGGATACGATCTTCTGCTGCAGCCTGCCTGACTGAACTGTATATTTATGTGTCAAGAGAGTGGGAAAGGATGTAGTGAGATAGAGAAAACGCAGTGTGGACTTCTGTGTGCACACTTGTCTGTGTGTGTGTATTGGACTGCAACAAGGTAAATTATGTAATAGTATTTCCTTTAGGCAGAAAGCAGTGAGAATAACACAAGCAGTGTAGACTACATTACAACACGCAGTGGTAGACGTGTTATTTTGCTCATATACAACAAGCTCTGCAAATTTTACTGTACTGTACTATAATGTTTATTCAATTTATAGGACAGCTAGTGTTCTCGAATTATGTCAAAAAAAATAAAAACAACACAGACGATATGTTCAAAGCTGCTGCAAACTTCAAATGTCTGTGATGAATATACGAAAGCCAAAAAGTGATGGTAAACATTTGTTGAGAGCTATTATTATATATATATATATATATTAGCACTATTATATGATATTAAATGATTGCCTCTGTAAAGCGACAATGGGATTGAGAATGATATTTCAATAGAAATTAGTATTATTACTACTCCCATAGTGGGCAGGTAGGTTGGTTGGTTGGTTGGTAGGTTGGTAGGTAGGTAGGTAGGTAGGTAGGTAGGTCGGTTGGTAGCTAGGTCGGTAGGTAGGTAGGTAGGTAGGTAGGTAGGTAGGTCGGTAGGTAGGTAGGTAGGTAGGTAGGTAGGTAGGTAGGTAGGTAGGTAGGTAGGTAGGTAGGTAGGTAGGTAGGTAGGGAGGTAGGTAGGTAGGTAGGTAGGTCAGTGGGCAGTGGTGGCCTAATGGTTAGGACATTGTGCTAGGGTCCTGAAGGTTGCTGGTTCAAGGCCCGGCTCGGGCACTACTGAGGAACCCTTGAGCAAGGTACCGTCCCACTACACTGCTCCACGTCTTGGAAGACGCTTTGGATAAAAGCCTCAGCCAAATGAATAAAATGTAAAAATGTTGGTAGGTTGATTGATTGATTGGTCTGTAGGTTGGTAGGTAGCAGAAATCTGCCACTATACTTTCCAATCAAAAAGGTAATAATGAAGTAAGAGCAGTTTAAAATACAAATCTGAATTTCTGAACCAAATATGTAGTTTTACTTTCCAGAAACTATTGTGACCTGAGGGTTCACCTCTGCTAATTCCATACAAATGATCATCTAAATGTAAACTCGATGGAAAGGAAAATGAAAACTGCTGTTATTACTTCTGGATGTTTAACTTTTTCATTATATAGTTTAAGTTTTAAGTTGAAGAGATTGTATTTTGTCTTGTTTTGTAGTATCTATGTCTCTTAACTAGGATCACAGGCCTGCTGGAGCCCACAGGTGACAAAAATGGCCTGACAAGTCAATCATAGGGAAGACACATGGATAACAACTCTTGCACACAGCTTAGGGACAACTTCTCAGTTTAGTGCTTCAAATATAATTGCAGTATTAAATTAAATGGCACAGTGAGTAGGACAATAATCCTTACATTTAACCTGCAATCTGTTTCCACGATTGTGTCCACTTCCTTTTTACACTTTTTTTTCACTTGCTCACTCCATATAAAAGTATGGCCAATAGTACAGACTGCACTAGAGCAGCCACACAGACGTCCAATGACATGCACTGGCAAATGGGGGTATAAAGCCTGGGCTGTAGAGCAATGGATCAGCATTCTCTGGAGGGACAGAACACTACTGATTACCACTGGGATGAGTTGGAATAGCGTTAGGGATCCAGGCTAATCATCATCAAGTACCTGACCTCACTTATTCTCTTGTGGCTGAATTCAGTTACATCCTCACAACAATGTTCCAGCATCTAGAGTTAATTACTTAATGCAGTAAAGAGGGGACTCACTTAATAAAACCCTTAATTCCAGAAGAAATACAGGAAGAGCAGTAAAACATCTTTCACAGCACTGATTTGAACAGCACTGGGCTTGAGAGAGGTGAAGGATGCGGCTATGTAGAGAAAGCCTACACGTATTTGTGCATGTGTATGTGCCGGGCTGCGCCACAGTGAATTATGTAAGAGTATTTGTGCTTGGCAGAATGTGTCAGAAAGCAGGACTGAAGCCAGTCATGTGAACAGTGTGTTTGTGTGGGTGCTGCTGTCTCCGGAGGCCGTCTGGGTTGAGCGAGTTTTCCCTCTTACCTCGGGCTTGGCGATGAAGCCAAATATGTCACGTGTCAGCGTGGGGCTGCGAGCGGAGCATCCCATGGTGATCGGGGTGGTGGTCCAGCCAGCGTCTTCCGCATGCTGACCCCATTCACATCTGCCACTCTATGGAGATGTCAACTCACTACACTCAGCCATCCATCATTCTCAGAGGCCACTCCAAACCATCTCAGGACACACACTCCAATCTTGAGAATTACGGTGCTCGTACGCAGAGGTAAGAGCGTCCTCAGATAAAAGACAAAAACAGCATTGTGTCTTTATGTTGCTGTGGCAAAGAGTCGCATTACTGTCTCGGTAATTCAGTAACAAGAAAAGCTCCTTTCTCAGCAGCTCAGTAGAGGATCTTCATGGAGCTTTGTGACCAGAGTATCTGAACAGTAAAATAATGGAAGTGTGTTAGGCCAATATGTGTACAGCCATATGAAAAAAAAATATGTGCACCCCATGGACACCGCTGATTTTTTCTTTCTTTCTGTAATGCCTTATCAAATTCTGCACATTTCAATGAGGCACATTTCTTCTTTGTTGGTCCATTCCTTGAGGGATTTGCTATTGTGCTTAGGATCCTTATCCTATTGAAAGGTACACCTCTGGTTTAACTTTGAAAAGATGAAAAGATGGTCTCCAGCATCTTTAAGCACTTTGATAGGATGCCCAGTCTCTCTCTCTCTCTCTCTCTCTCTCTCTCGCTCTCTCTTTAT
>JBBPDA010000132.1:8712553-8727930 GCA_037974385.1 Arnoldichthys spilopterus | reverse complement strand
GTGTGATGGGTTAAATGCAGAGGTCACATTTCGTTGTGGTGCTTGAGTGTGTTCACAATGACAAAGTCACTTTCATTAAAAAATTCACTAATCCTGAGGAACATTCCTGCGTCTTTTACATGCTTAGTGCAACAAAGATATCAAACGAGCAAAAACAAAAATTAAAAAATTAAAAAATAATAAAAATGAAAAGAACCAGATACAGTGCAGTTACAGAACAGTTTAACATAAAGTCTGAGCAACTATGTACATTTAGGGTATACATGTATACGTCTGTATAGTATATGTACAGTAGAAGAAATAGTGTAAACGGTGATTTGTAATAATAAGGATATGATAATAATGAGATGAGGTCAGTGAAGCGAAGAGTAAATAATGGACAATACCATTATAAACAATAACAGTGTTAGAGTAAAGTGTTGACATATGTGAATAATGTGCAGTTATTGTTTACATTTTATTAGTCAATTTGTCTGTAATATACGTTTTTCTATATTTGTATTACTTTAAATGTAGCTTTCATTACTTATCTTTTAATTTAATTGCTCATTTCTATCTGTGGATGTGTCTGTCTGTGTGTTGGTCTGTCTGTCTAAATGTGTATGCAAGGAAATCTTGAATCAGCTGCACTGTTATGTCTGATCTCCCTTTATGTTTTCATCACTTCATTCACGTTCCAGAACCAAATCACAGAATATGCATGAGAAATACATGGAGTGCACCGTACGAAAGTGTGCAGTCATTCAAGAAAAATGGGAGGGGGTGGGACGACAAGTGAACAGTCCGTACTTAAAGCTGATATGCTGGAAGCAGGAAAATGGCATCTGCGCCACTTTGACAAGGGCATTTATGTGATGTTCTAGAGTCACAACATTGCAAAACGGTCTTTTGGAGTGTTCCGGGTTGGTATCGACCCAAAAGTGAGCCGAGGAAAGACGACTGAATCAGAGAGAGGGGGACGGGCACCCAAGGCTTACTGATGCATATGGGGAGTGAGGGGCAAACCAGTGTGGTCTGATCCCCCAGAAGAGCCACTGTGGTTTAAAAAGTGAATACTGACTCTGATAGAAAGGAGGCAGAACTGTCAGAGTTTCTCGATCCCTATTAACCTTGTGCCAAACTAAAAACTCTGTGTGATGGAACCTTTTCCATCTGTGCCCCTAGGTTGTGGAACACTTTGGTCAGTCATATTCACCAGGCAGACTTATTAGAAGATTTTAAGAATCTCTTAAAAACATTTTTATTCAATACGCTCGGATTCCATTTATTATTTTCTGTATTTCATCTGTTTCTCTCACCTTTTGCCTTCGCTTTATTGTGTTTAAATCATGACATTTGAGTGTATACGCTTTGAAGGACTTGAGAAGCAAATTTTTAAATAAAATGTTATTATTATTATTATTATTATTATTATTATTATTATTATTATTTTATTATAACAAACAGACAAACAGAAAATGTACCGAGCTTCCTGAACATGTCCAGCACTACATTTTCCACTCTACTGCCCGCATGGTGCACTCTGGATCCACTGTGAGCTCACAGCTCTGTGGCCTATTGATCACTGCAGCTTATGGAGGATCTCCAGCAGGGCTCATACAGCAAATTACAGCAAAAAAAACCAAAGCGTGGAAAAACGCCTCTGATATTTGAGAGCTACTGGCAAGTTCCTGATATTTCAGTACACCCACTGACCAAAGACTAAAATTGGGGTTATAGCCCTCCTAAAACAGGCCTAGCAATGCCCCTGTTCCCTTACAGGAAATACGGAGAAGCAGCATTTTGTTTTTAATGCACCAAAGATATGGAACATCCTGTCCTGATATTTTATTCTCTTCCCTCTTTTCTTTCTATACTTTAAGCTTAAATATAGGCTTTTTGTTCATCTTAGCTTTGTTTTCATTGCATACATATATTTACTTTTATTTGATTATACTTATTTATTATTATATTACTACTGTTATTTTATTTTTTACAATTAACATTTGCATTATCATTTTTTAATTTTTTTGTATGACTTTTGCACTTCCGGTAAAGCACTTTGTGCGGCATTCAGATGTATGAAAGGTGCTACTGTATATAAAGTATTAATATTATTATTACTGTAAACTGTGCACACATGTTCTTCTGTCTGGCTTTCTTGGCCATATTTCTGGTTTGCAAACCCTGTAAGTTGCATGCAGTATAAATCCTGTCACCAGCTTTATACAAAAGTGCATTCATTCTCCATGGGGTACCTGTGACATCGTCAGCGTGCTTGCATCTAACCCTGACTCCATCATGGGATTCCTGTTTAGCCTCAGCTCCCAGTATTTCCCTGCCGGTCCCTTGCTGGTGCAGACAGGTCATGTCAGATCCTGGGGTCTATTGATCCAGGCTGCGGAGCTGGCTCTTGTTCAGCTATAAATACCTGTGGCCCCGTTTTCCATGGCTAGCTATGTGTGTGTGTGTGTGGGGGGGGGGGTTTGTTTGTTTCTACCTTCTCCACCCTGTGTCCCTCTCCTCTTTCCCCTGCTGTGGCTATTTCTGCAGGCGATCCATACGGCCCCCGGCACTCCGCCTGGGGTTTGGTTTCTATGCGGCTGATCAATGGTCGGGGTTTGGCTCCACTGCAGCACTTGGGGCTCTGACAAGGGGATGAAAGATAGGGACTGATGGATGAATGGATGGCTAAACAGTGTCATGAAAAGGGACGATTTGCTGATTTACTTTATTTTTTGCATATAACTATTTATCCACATGGTTTCATAAGGCAAGAGTATGAGGAAACACAACATTTGGAGGGGGTTTGAGCATGAGCTACCTGTTTAAGGCCTTGCCACAGCATCTCAGTGAGTCAGGTCCACTTCAAAACCCTCTCAACCTTTAGATCAAGGACTTCTGACCAGAACTGGGACTGTATTCCTGCAAGACCATCACACTACCACCACCATGTTTGACTGTAGGTGTGATGTTCTTATGATAGAATGCTCTTAATTTCATGCCAGAACACTGATCCAAAAGGCTTGGAGGTTATGAAGGTGATAAGCATATGTGAGTCTTTACAGTTTTCACCTTGCAATTTCAGCCTACTTCTACAGGAGGTGTGAATCATCAACACTAAGGCCTGCAGTTTCTTAAATGTTTGTCTGGGATCTTTAGTGACTATCCTGCCACTGCTGTGCTATTTAAGGAAGTTTGGTAGGCCCTCATTGTGCTTCTGGAGCCCCAGAACCTCAATAATGGTGTTGTTATCCCTTCCAGGCAGTTATATTTTAGTAACTTCCAGTAATCTCTTCCAGAATTTCTTTAGATTGTGCCATAGTGTGCTGATTGTTGAGATCTTCTCACCTATGTCATATTTTATAGATGAAACTGGATGAAAATCAGTCAAAATTATGAGTGATTGTTTTTCTTTGTATAAATTAAAACTATACGCCAAAAATATCAAGCTTTAACCATAATAAAACACCCCTCATTAAGTTTCAAGTTGCTGCTAATGTGGCATAAGTTAAAGTCCTGGATTCTGCACTTTTGACAACATTTCTCCACTTGTTTCAGTGAGCTATGAGTGAGAAATAATGTAAGACCCTGGGTATTGAGACACATACGCCATTAGAGACTCATGAAGTCTAACCTTCAGGGCCCTGTCACGAGCATCGTTCAAAGCTCTTGCTCTCTCATCATCTCCTAGCTTCAGTGTTAAAAGAAGTGGGGAGGAGTGGAGAAGGTGCTGGGTTCAGACCTCAAACACCAGATCTCTATTAATATTCAAAGGGGGGAAAAAAACATACAAGACATAAAAACGTAATACCTAAACTCTCGGGCTTTTTATCTTTGCATTGGTGGAGAAGCAGGAGGAGAAGCAGGAGAAGTGCTTTGAGTGCAGGATATCAGCTGCTCGCAAGCTCCCATTTGTTTCCCGTTGGACCCTGTAACTCAGACCGACCTCCTGTGAAAGCATGTCAGTGGAAGTGTGAAAGGCATTTGGGACACAGCTTCTGTGTGCATAATTATATCAGTGCAGGCAAAGCTAGGGCTTGCAAAGCAATGCTTCCTCCTAAGGCCTGCGAAACCCACAGGCCGTACATAGGGAATCAGAGAAAAGGGGGTCATGGGAGCTGGCCTGAGGATGAAAGGTGAGTTCAAAGAGCATTCAGCGGCCTCGGCACAGTGCACACACGATTACTGATTCACAGCAGCTGCTCACTAAGCAGCTTGATGGGGAGCAGATGACGGCCCTGGTGGTTCTCCGCCTTCTAACTGTGGGAGCCCTTTAACTGTTAAATAGAATTCCTCACCACACACACACAGTGCACAAACATGCAACCACCCGAACTCACACAGCTTCATCAGAGGACTAGGTCCGAGCATCTCCAAAATGTTAGGGCTTGTAGTTGGTAGATACGTAGTACGTACTGAAACGTAGGAGGGACAATCATTGAACTGGCAACAGGGCCATGGGCACCCAAAGCTCACTGGGCCTAATTTAGCACAAGTTCCATATTTGTTTCTTAAAACTTGCTTCTAGAAAGGTCTATAAAAAAGTCAAATGTGCAGAAGTGTGCTCTTGCATGTGCACACTTTGATAAGGGCTCTTTGACGGCTAGACGACTGAGTCAGAGCATCTCCAAAACAGGCCCTGTGGAGTGTTCCAGGTGTGCAGTAGTTAGTACCTACAAGAAGTGGATCCAAGGAAGGACAACTGGTGAATCAGCAACAGGGAGGTAAACCGATGTCCATACTTTAAGGGTTGTAGTGTTTCTTGTGTTGTCTGGTCCATGTCCCTGTGTTCTATTAGTCTGGTCTGTGTGAATTTTGTCATGTGTTCTTAGCCCCACCTTGTCTCCGCCCTCGTCAGCTGTTCCTCGTTTCCTGTAAGCTGTTCCTCGTTTCATGTTCCCTATTTATACTCCTGTGTTTGTCTCAGTCTTTGTGGGTTATTGTAGATTGTGGAAATGGTGTATGTTGAGATGGTGAATGTGGAAGGTTTCCTGCCTGGCCTTGTTTGGAAAACCCTGTCTTGTTTGCACCCTCGTGAGTTAAGTTAGCCTTTCTGTTCCTTTGTGTTTTGGTTTTCTTAGTCTGTTTGGTTACTTAGTGTTTGTTTATATATTCAAAATAAATCCAAAAAGCCTCTAACTGGTGCATACTTCCTACATCCCCCCTGAAACTTTACACATACAAAGTACACATACACAGCATTATAAGAAAAGATTTAGATTAACTCACTTACATACTCTCACTAGGCACTACCCCCTCCCTACTGTAGTTACTGTACATTGTGGCTTAACAGGAGTCGTTTTGGGAGTGGTGATCCATGGCCCTCTCACACATCTTATAGACTGTATTGATTATGTAAATGCAGCTATTGCAGTTAACGTGCTGCATGTGTATAAAGATTTTCAGACAGCTGATGTGGAGGGAACTAGGATGCATGTTCACCATTCATTTTGAATGGCTGTCCATGTGTTGTTGCTTGAGATTTTTAGACACAGCCCTTAAATATGCAGACTGTTGTTTAAAGTGACTCTAGGTTAGCAGTTTAGCGGACGTTTCAGCCTCATGGTCAAGCAATAATGGGGTGTGTACTGAAAGTGACTATTTGTCATTGTGAACACACTCAAGCACCACAACGAAATGTGACATCTGGATTTAATCCATCACATGTGCACACGTGGAGCAACGGGCAGCTCCCAGGGAGCAGCGTAGCAGGACGGTGCCATGACTGCGACCTTTAGTTCACAATGTCCTAACCACTAGGCCTCCACTGCCCACAATATCTGAGCTCTGTGATAAAAATGTGCACATATTTATGCTCCACTGCTGCAGCCCAAAGGACTCTAGCTACTGCGAAAGGCAAGTGGTCATGTGATCGCATGTCCCAGTTGAAAGCAGATCAGTATCTTTCTGTAATTTTATATTCAGTGCTCAGGCACCGTACATGTTCTTTTCAGGACTGGTGGCTTGTTTGACCAGCGGGCAGAGTCCGGCATACACGATATCATGATGTAACAGCACGCTGTGCTTCATTACCCTGTGTGCTCTGGGTAAAGCTAATGAATGGCAGTGTTCTCTATTCACTTTCTCTAGTCTCTTTCATACTCTCAGCCCGTCCTCCGGTCATGTTTCTGGAAGCCCGACGAGTTTCACTAAAGCAGCCAGACGAGCCCGTTTCTTTGGATAAATAATTTAATGCTGTTACACCGATGTATATGTGCACTCTCACTCACAAAGGAGAAATAAAAACGGACAAAGCCCATTCACCCCCCCACCACCACCACCACCACCACCACCACCCTTCCAAACGACAAAATAAAAACATCAACAGTCCATTAAATATTGCTTATACAACCTAAAACTCCCTTGGCTGACTGAAGCTGAAGCCTGAGAGTGGGAACCCTTTCACTGTTAAATTAAATTCTTCAACACACACACACACACACACACACACACTGCACACACTCACACGCACTTTAAGTAAGAGCTAAATATGGGGTTCCCAAATTCATACCATGCACCCCCCCCCCAATTTGAAAAGGTTACTATATCTTACTGTGAGAAATACTAGAACAGTCCAAATGTGAATATAGCGGTTGTCAAAATACACCTTGGTTGAAAAGTCGTATAAATGTATGAATTAGTTTAAGAATTAACGATGTCAGATGAGTTTGGAAAGCAAGTGGTGGGTTCATGTTCACTGCGCTCCAAATCCATAAGACACGAACAGTCCTTTCGCTGAACCGGGCGACGCGACACGATGACCTTGGGAGATGCACTAATGGTGCAATCGTGGTACATTTTAACAACAGCGTTGCTTAAGAGTTTGGACAGTCGGACAAAAAGAGAAACAAAAAAACAAACGAAAACACTTCATACGTGCGCATCACATTCGGTCACCTCCGCTGTCTGCAAGTGATGCTTTCCCACCCTTGGTGTGACTGCATGAACGACAAATATACATTTATTTGCTGTAGAAAAAAAAGCTGTTTTTCCTCAGTGCACTGCCCGATTCGTCTTTAAAGGGACCTGTGGCAAGGCAATGGATGTCAATCTGAGAACAAACTGTAGCTGCAGAAGTAGGCGAATGCATAATACCTCTTTTAGGTCCACCTGCCTTCCCTCATGTTATCAGCTGCACCCTGTAGGTCTTCTTCCTGCACAGTTTTTCAGCCCCACACTCAACGCATCAATGGAAAGGGACCACTATAGGACCTCTGCTGACCAGATACTATGATGCAATCAAGTGCAGCAAGGCTGTTGGTTTTTTTTACAGTGCGGTTTACAATGACAAGCCATTTTATTAGACACCTACCATTTACACCCTATAATAATCCCAAAAAATGGTCAGTGATGGTCATATGGTGAGCCCTATGGTGGTGCATGTGCTATAGAGGGTGCTGACAAATGTGCAGCTACAGTAACGTAAACCTACACAGTGCAGCTATATGTTAGACGTAACTGATGCGATGGCCTGTGTGTGTAAATACAAGAGAGGTGTACCTAATAAACTGGCAACTGAGTGTGTGAAGCCTTTAAAAACAACTGAAAACAGTTTGCTGACACTACATCTAAGCTGTGGCATAGGCACTCCCAACATACAAAGACTGGTGTGAAAAGAGAACTCATTGAAGAGCACAACAGCACTCGTAATACTGGAACAGACATGGTGGACCTCATTCTCAGTAGAAAAGCACCACACCCACCCAAAGGGCAAAGAAGAGAACGTGGGGCCTGGACCAAGCCTGACATTCAGACTTAGAATGAACATGCATGAACAACAGGCAACAGAAGGGACGTCAAGACACAGGGGTACGTCACGGCTGGGGAAATCTGACAGGACAAGGGTAGCACTGTATAGAGTAGGCAATCGTCCTGGATTATAGGAGGTGTGACCTAAAAAAGCATAGTCCAAATAAAGCAACTTTACATTTTTTATACATTATTATTATTATTGTTGATATTATTATACATGAAGCAGTGAAACCTGAACTCGCTCCTCCTGCACCCACTGCAGATCCAATTCAAGGAGCATCTCTGCATTTTGTTTTCGATCTGATCTCTATCTGCCAAATCTGCAGCATATAGCCATTTACCAGGAATAACTTTAGGGCGTATCCATGTACATGGAGCCTTTGAGTAGTGGTTGACCTCTGCCTGTAGAACATTTTCTCATACTCTTCAGCCAGTGGTATTTGTAATTTAAGCTGTGCATCTGTAGAAAGACTTTCAGAGATGGGACTCGTTTGGCAGAGGGAGGGATTCGTGGTCATACATTACCAGTCTTTTGCACAAGCTCTGCTTGATCATGCATGGCTGCCGGACTTGATTAGAGAAGGTGAAATTAACTTTAAATGCTCTTTATTTCCTATGCCGCTCTATTGGTTGAAGAAAAAAACTCCCTAACAGTTGCTTTTAGTCTCAAACAGCATTTTTACAGCCTTCAAATACTTAAATAATATAAAGAATATTTACATATTTATAACTGTTTACAATACTTACAATACACTTTATATTAAAACGAATCTAATAAAGCATTTATAAATAGTTTATGATAACTAACTTACTATAATTAAATTGCGATTTTATTATCAATTAAGTCATTAATTAATAAATAAAATCACTAATAAGCAGTTATAACATGTAAATAAAAAAGTGACAGTCAGCTGCTATATTATACAGAATGTGAATATGGGATGGAGCTGAACGCAATAATGCTGACCGATGAAGTCAAGCAAGCAAGATCAGTAACCAGCAAGATGAGCTCTAACAGTAAGGCATGAGGATTCACTATTTGGCATGTTAACAGGTTATTAACTGCTTATTAATGAATGTATGGTGTCTGTAATAACTACTTATAAACACTTTAATAATAAGCATATAAAGAGTAAAGAGGGTATGTACATTTTTATGACTGTAATCATTTTAAGTCGTTTTGTTACTGCAGTGCATAATATATTCAGTAGGTGGCAGCAGTGAGTTACTGTAATAACCAGCTGAAGCCCAGCTGCTCCAGAAGATGCAATTGCAGCTTTTTCATACAGCTACTGTAAATGGTAGAGGCGTAGAATTAGATGGATTTTTTCATTAATCACTATCAGGGATTAGGTTAGTTCTAATTATTTCGTTTATTGGTAGAAAATTGTTTTTTTTTTATGGCAGAAAGCAGCAGTGAAGGCAACACGTAGGCAGAGCTGAGCTCAGTCGTAGCTACAGAGAGTTGATTGGAGGACTGGCCCATCTGAATGTGAGGAGGACCACCATGGAAGTGATGTCAGAAGTTAGAACTCAACAAATGAGTTGGAGGTCTGGTCTTAGTGACATCCTCGCCATTCTAAGGAAGTTTCTGAGCGAGATTTCTGGTATTTGTTTTTATGGACGCTCTGTAATAAACAACTGCATGCTGCTGATGTGGCAGACAGTGTTTCGATCGACTGAAGTTTTCCTTTAAATCTGATTAAAGCTGTAATTAAGTGTTAAGATGATGTGACCGACTGTCACAAAACAGCTGAAAGTAGCTGCACTTGAAAGCACATGTTTTTTTAACGTAACCCCCACACTTCCTGCATTACTCATCCCCAGCTCCCACTGTACGAACGACTAGACGCTGCCACCTCAAATATGGCTGTCGTTTCTGAATATAAAAATGTCATCAAGTACAGATAGTGAGCGTTAAAAGTGACAGGTTTCAAGACATACCGGCAAAAAGCTTTGGCCACCTGCCTTCCTGATTAATATCTATGGCCTGTGAATGCAGGTGTAGTGTGGTAGCCAGTGGTGACCAGTGTCCAGGGAGAAAGAGAGGAAAAGAGAGGGAAAACGATGAAAAAGTCCATTTGACTGGGTTGTGAGAACAGATCATGGCATCTGTCCCTGGCTGCCCCTCCCTTCATGTTGGAGGACCAGACCTCCGCCACCTGGCACTAGCTGAAGCACTGCCATACTTCCTGCCATGCAGTGACTCAGCCATCAACAGACACTAAGAAGAATCTGCATGGCCTGTCTTGAAGTCACAGCCCAGCAATGATAAAGGATATTGTGGTGGACCATGTGCAAAAGAGGTGCCATTCCTTTTACATGAGGATTTGAGTGCACACGGTGCGTCTGATGCATGTGCTGGTTCACAGGGCCGTGTGTGTTGAGGAACAAACCAGCATGTGTGTTTCTGTGCAGGTGTAGGGATCGCAGTGCTTGCGCAGTACGTGAAGTCTTTGGAGACGTGGGTGACACTGTTGGTTTTCAGTTCACAAAGGCTGTATGTGTGTGTGTGTGTGTGTGTGTGTGTGTGTGTGTGTATGAGCTTATTTGCGCGTCTGATGAAGGGCATGCTAAGAGCCAGCAGGCTTGCTGTAATCTTCCACTCCAGTGATAGTGGCCTTGCAGAAGAAGCAGTCCTTGTTATTCATCAAATGTTGATTGATGCAGGCTCTGAAACGAGAGACGGAGAGGGCGAGAGAGGCAGTGGGAGAGCAAGAGAGGGAGGGAGAGAGAGAGAGAGAGAGAACAAGCAGCTTTCAGTGATATTCAATCGTTCGGAGTTTGCTGAGTCATGCACTGGCTGGCGTTTACGAGGCACACCTTGCCCAGGATGACGAAGTGGACCGTAGCTACAGCCGTACAAATATAATAAACTGTCAGACGAATTGATGAGAGGCTGAAACGATTTAATCTGGCTTGATCACTCCGCTGCACGAGGCTTATGATTAAAAATGAGACATTATAGCTAAGTGCTCTGGTCACTGGAGAGCACACGCCATAGTTAAATCCCCCACTGGTGGATGTAATAGGACACAATAGGGGGATTTGTTTGTTCTGCAGTGATGTTTGAAGTCAGGGTCAGTGTGATAAAGTTAATGACATGAGCAGCGTGTACTTTATATACAATTATATACATATTCTAACTAGAACTTTGACACCTGACAAAACCCTTTTACACGCCCGACTGTTTACAGTCCAACATTACACTTAATACAATCATACGCAACAGAGATGAAGTGTTCCACTGATATTCTAAGTGAAGAAAAGTGCACGTCCCCTTCAAAACAACTGAATGTAGTGTTACTGTTGATTTACTTCAGTGTTTATGTCCATTTATTCATGAGGAGAAATTAGTCTCTGCATTTTACCCATATGAAGCAGTGTGCACTGCGCGCGCACACACACACACACAACACAAACACACACACACACACACACAAATAACACACACACCACACACAACACATAACACACACACCACACACATACAAACACACACACACACACATACACATACACACACACAGACATAACACAAACACACAAACACATACACACACACACACACACAAATAACACACACACCACACACATACACACACACACATAAAACAAACATACACACACCACACACACACACACACACACACACACATACAAACACAACACATAACACATAACACATAACACACACACACACACACACACACACACACACATACAAACACACACAAACACACACAAACACACACACACACACACAGGAAGCTGTGAGCAGTGAACACACAAACACCTAAACAGTGGGCAAGCACAGTTGGGGTTTAGGTGCCTTCCTCAAGGGCACTTCAGTCATGGGTGTAGCGGGAGGGGAAAGCACTGTTCATTCACTCCCCCCTCCCACATGTGTGTTCAGGGAATCGAACCAGCGACCCTCTGGTAACAAACCTGCTTCTATAACCTTTAGGCCATGGCTGCGGTGGGATGTCTTTTTAATTACCGTTTCAGATTTTGTGCTTTGTCAAATCCATATAAACGGACGTTTTGCAGGAAAATGCCATGTTGACGCTTGCTCCCTGTAGAGGACATGTTCTTATTTTCAGCATTTTCAAAATCAACAAATCATGTCCTCTGACCATGCTGCAGCCATAAAGATAAGACACCATGGTCAAACTACAGTGTAATCATTAAGGTCATTACCAGAAGACCAGGGGTAAGCAATAAAGCCTGTGGGAGCCTTCTATACAGGCTAAAGTATTTACGACTCCACATGTTAAGCAATAGGCCTAAGAGCCGTTTCGCCGCTCGGCGTTAATCTCTTAAATGGATGCCAATAAGTCTGGATCAATCAGAGAGGAGGAGATGCTAGTGTGAAAGACTGGACTTGTTGATGTGAAGTTGGCAGCTGGTAATAACTCACTTGCAGGACTTGTGAGAGCAGGGCTTGAAGATGGCCGATATGGAGTGTGCATAGCAGATGGGACACAGGTCGTCCTCACTGGGAGGCTGAAGGGAAAGGGAAAAGGACGTTATTCAGTAAATGTAGCACTTTATACACACACACACACACACACACACACACACACTTAAATTCACGGATTCATAGACCCATGCCTCAAACTACTAATGAATAAGACAATGACTTTACATTTGTAGCCACAACAGCCCGAAGTCAAGCCTGACCAATAGGAAAACAGCTATGGGACAATCCTACTTGACAATCCTCAACCTTGGGCCAAAGTTATGCAGTTAACTGCTTTATGAAACATTTCCCCAGTGTAATCCAGTGTTTTGTTAGTGAACATGTCATGTTAAATGTTCTGTGATTGGTTGTTTTGTCAAAATAGACCTTTCCTGTCGTAGGTGGCGGTTCTCCACCAACAGCATTGGACACTGGTGGGTTTTTTAAGTCGAAAGCAGTGGACTGCGTGGGTATACATGCTGCATGGTGTGGGGCCAGTAAACCCGTCAGTGCAGGCTACAATAATCCACGGACGTTACACCAACAATGACAAATTTGAACTGGTACATCAAAGGAAAAATATTCCGTTTTCTTAGTAACCGTCATATGATTTGTACCATTTCTATTGGTCCATCAGTAGGTCTCACCTGGTCTACACCTCACTATATCCTGTACTTAACTCAAACATGGCATTGCACTGCCTTCAACTAAACTCATCTGTCTGTATATTGACAATTGCACTACATTATTTGCACATTTAGCTCATCTGCACTTTCTATATCCTGTACATTCCTCTGTAGACTAAAATTAATTTGGACTGAATATATTTTGGTCTGTATACATTGCTCGGTCTATATATATTGTTAAGGGTGGATATTACTGTCTAACTTTTTATACTGTATTGTTTTTATACTGTATTGTTTTTATACTGTATTGTTTTTATACTGTAATTTTTATACTGTATTGTTTTTATACTGTATTATTTTTTACCTGCCTACATTTTACAATTCATATTCTAATCTTTTGTAATAATTTTTACTTCTAAATTTCTTTTTAACCTTATGATTTATATATAAAAATGCACAGTCTCAGGAATGTTCAGGGTACATTTCACTACATGTTGTACTTGTATAACTATGTACGTGACAAATAAACCTCTTGAATCATGAAAAACTCAATAATGAAAAAAACTTTTAACAGATTGATTTGGTCTTGACATCAACAATATATTGTTTAAATTGGTCTAGCCTAAAAACACAGAACGCCACAAGGTATATTCTACTCAAATATGCTAATCCTGCTAATAACATAAGCTAGTGGGCGCCACTTAGAATTATGCAAATGTGATTATGCTAATTGTTCCCCCGGGATTTAATTCACTTACGCATATTAGCGATTTGGGGTGAAATGTTGCTCTAAGCTACGTTTTAATGCTCTGAACACAGAATGCAGAACATCCTCCAACATGATGTCCCACAACTACAAGTACCGCAAACCATGTAGATGACCTTCGGTACGTCTCTCGTTTGACCCCACTGGGCCACTCTAGAATGCCGCAGAGACCCTGACCCTCTGCTATTAGAGAGATGGCCTAAAGTGGTCATAGCCTTTTCTTTTTGATCAAGGCCCACTGAGCTGGAGGCATCCCATTAACACTGTAACCCCGCTACATCAAACGTTATCATTATGTATACATTAACTATCGCATTTGGTGGGATGAGGTCATCTTTACACTCTGCCTTCTAGTTAAAGAACAGACTCGCACTCGTTCGCCACCATTCTGCAACATGGGAAGAAATGATTTATGGCAAACACATACATTCACATTGTACGTTTAAATTAAATGTAAAAAGCAAGCTCATGCAATTTATACCCCTGGTGGATATGGGGGGTCTTTGCCTAGCAATAATTCAGCTACCACAGAAGGATGAGCGGTACTCAAAAATGTCATTGGACCAACAGCATCCATATAAAGATGCTCAGGGCTTTAAGCAAACAGACATTTACATGCTTGTGTGCACAGCATCAAAGACAATTTACAGCATCCGACTGCTCGTCTGTCAGTCTGGCTATGGAACGCAGACTGGTGGAATATCTGGGGGATGAATAGTAAAATGCTGGATGATGCAGAGCAGAACAGAGGGTTGGGACAGTTACTGTCACCTCCAGCATGTAAATGTGAGCTCATTTGCTGGGGCAGATTTGATCTAAGGCTTGTATCAAGGGTGGAATGAGATGTTTACTCACTTTCAACACTTCCAGCGTTTTTGTACAGAGTCCTATGCGGAATACCAAGCTAGGGGAGGATTATGGTACTGTAAGCTAATTCTTAACAAAAAAATCCAGATGCACTGAAAAAAAAACTTGACGTTTTCGTCAAGTGAAAGTGCCTAGAATCCCGCTGGACACATTTCATCAGAAAGGGAATAATGAGACGTGTACTTCCATTCAAATAAGGCTAAGTGCTCATGTGGCCATTGAAGGTGAAGAGAAGGTCTGGCCTAGTGGACCAAACAAAGGGTTTAGAATGGACAAACCTGCCCGAATGCAAAACAAAACGTCAATGTGTAGCCAAACACTGTGGGCAGGCTTTTTACACAACAGTGTCTGCATTCAGAGGTCACGTCAGGAGTAGGATTGCTGATCTAAAACCAGTTTGTTGGGGCGATTCTGACCCAAAATCAGTCCTTCTTATGAATGCTTTGTGAACACCAACCCTGGAGAAGATTCACGATTCAAGATCTTTACTGTTAGAGTGAGGTTAGTGTGCAGTCATGTCTTTAACCACTTACCGTACATAAAGGCAGCAGTGCATATACATATATATATATATATGCTGATTTAGTGAACATGTTTTACATTAATTCCTTACTAAATACAGTGGAGGAAATAATTATTTGACCCCTCGCTGATTTTGTAAGTTTGTCCAATGACAAAGAAATGATAAGTCTGAGAACAGGATCATTTTAATGGAGGTTTATTTTAACAGTGACAGATAGCACAATGATCAAAAGGAAAACTGAAAAAATAACTTTAAATAAAAGATAGAAACTGATTTGCATTTCATTGAGTGAAATAAGTATTTGAACCCTTACCAACCATTAAGAGTTCTGGCTCCCACAGAGCGGTTAGACACTCCTACTCAATTAGTCACCCTCATTAAAGACACCTGTCTTAACTA
>JBBPDA010000132.1:8697771-8709553 GCA_037974385.1 Arnoldichthys spilopterus | reverse complement strand
CACACACTCTCTCACACACTCTCTCACACACTCTCTCACACACTCTCTCACACACTCTCTCACACACACTCTCACACACACTCTCTCACACACTCTCTCACACACACACACACAAACACACACAGTGCATGTAAATTGATTTCTGATATTAAAACATAATTTATAAAAAGTTCAAACACCAAACAGTTCACTGGTCTCTGGTTTAGCTGGTAACCTTAAAAACCTACCAACAAAAAAAAACAAATAAAACAACAAAAACAACAGGGGTTTACCATCATTACAGCTGCTGATGGGATGTCAATGTGTTTGTTCCACACAGAGACGTCACTGCTCACTACAGTTGGGATGTAAACTGACTCACGTGCCACAATTATCCCAGCGACAGCAGTTCACTCCACTAATAAACTCTATTCAGAAATGTCATGCAAAGGCCTTAACCTATACAATCTCCTTAACAAGAGCCTGGACATCAGTATTTATACTCTGTATATCTCCACAGATTTATTTACTTCTGATCCTTTTTAAGAATTTATATCTGAGAAAAAACATTTTAGCAATAAATGACCTGCCAAAAGAAAGAAAGCACATCAACCTAATTCCCTTCCTTGGAATTAATATCAGATTACTCCTGGTAATTAACGATGACTCCGACGTCTTACAAAGCCAGTGAGTCACGGAGACGTCGTAGTCAGGCAGAAACAATCTGCCAGCGATGAATATGAAAATTAATAAATAAATAAATGGATAATCGGCGGAATGCACGGAGGAGGAAAAAACCTAACGCCGAAACAGGCTTCGGCAAGTCCTTCTTTTCATAATCCCCAGCTCTGACCAATCAGTGATGGGAAGAAACCCCTGAATGCCCCTCCTCTGCAACTCTGAAACTGTAAGAGCGGAGAGTGAGCGCGCGCGCGAGAGAGAGAGAGAGAGAGGCAGCGAGCGAGAGAAAGGCGTGCTCGCGTGGTGTATACACAGGCTCTGTATGACCGAGGGAGAGGGTGGGAGCGACCGATGAGGGGGAAGAGAACAGCACAGAGAAAGAAAGGGAAACGGCTCCTGATGCTCAACCGAAAGGACCGAATTTTCCAAAGTTAGGAGAAGTGCCACAGGCGGGAATACAGCCCCTGATGCCACGTGGATATAAAAAAAAAAGTATGGCCACAAAAGGGCACGAACCGTACGCGCCTGTCTGTGAACTGAAGATGAGGATGTGAGGAAGCTTCTGGATGAAAGGACGACTGGTGAACACCTCAAAAACTACACAGCGCTGTTTGTGAGTATCTGACTCCATTATCCTCTGCGTACAGAAAACACACTGCGTCTTTGGTCCAGGTGCTTCAACCTGAGAGTTTGACACTCGGTTTGACATGGCTGCTCGATGAAGCACACGCTCGTGTTAACCAAGCTGGACGGAATGCTGACTTCCTGGGAGATCCTCCCCACGTCTGAGGAAGACACCTTATCTTGATTTAAGGCTCCTCTCCCACAACATCACGAGAGTACGGCAGAACAGACTTTAACGAGGAGAGAAGAGCGAATGGTGGTATAAGGAACGGCATGGGGTAGAAACAACTGCTGCTCATTGGTGGACTCCTGAAGCTCTCTGCTCTATGGGAACTTTTCTACCACGCTCAAAACCACAGCAGCACTCAGAGCGCAAGTGATGTAAAGATCCATAGCTGCAGACGGTCAAAGTGGCGGATCTGCTGGGATGGTTGGAGCGATCTCGGACCTGGGAGGTGAGCAATGTTTGTTGTTTTCTTCAGTAACTTGTGCATATGCGGCGGTTTCCCACTGAACTTCTCACTGAGTGATGCAGCGTTATGTAGGAATACGCCACTGTTCAACGTCCATCCTTTTCCACTGACCTGCTACTTCTTTGTCTTTTCTTCTTCTTTTTTTGCTAGACAGATAACGTGGACCACCCCCCAAGATTTCCTCGTGTGCTTCAGCTCTCTGGTCTAAGCAACTGTCTCAAGGCGGTGCTCTCACTTTGCGGACATCTACTCCTGTAGCACTCTGGCTGCTCCGTCAACCTTCAGCAGCATCCTGACGGCACGATGCTGTGCGCTCAGGGTGTGGCCGCCCCTCTGATGCTGAGCTTGTTTGTGTTGCACTTGGCCGGGGCAAGCCTTCACCCAGGCTGCCTCAAAGTGTCCGACATCCTTAGCTGCAGCAATCTCGGGTTGGAGCAGGTGCCCCAACAGTTGCCCGCGACAGCTGCTACCTTGGATTTTAACCACAACCACCTGGTTCGCTTGGAAGAGGGCAGCTTCGCTGGCCTGCCCCACCTTGTAACCCTGCGACTGGCAAACAACCGGTTGAGCAACCTTTCCCCTGGTACCTTCCGGAACGCGAGCGGCCTGCGTCACCTGGACCTTTCCTCCAATCAGCTGTACAAGGTGGATAATTATTACTTTCAGGAGCTGGCAGGCGTGGAGGAGTTGCTTCTCTTCAACAACCACATTGCGCGCGTGGAGAGTAATGCCCTGATCAGCCTGGTCAACCTGCGCAAGGCCTACCTCAGCCACAATCGTCTCACCGACTTCCCGTTCTTCTCCATTCAGGAGCACAGCCATCCGTTTCTCGTCACGCTGGACCTAAGCTCCAACCGCATGCCCAAGCTTCCCCTTGAGGACATTGCGGCTCTGCCAGCCTCGGTGCAGGGCGGCTTGTTCTTGCACAACAACAGCCTGATCTGCGAGTGCGCAATGTATGGCATGTTCAGACGATGGGAGCAGAAAGGCTTCGTCTCCGTCAAGGACTACCGGGAGGAGCACACGTGCTTAGTGTACGGGGAACCTCGTGCCTCAGTGCAGTTCCTCGAGCACACTCGCTTTTTCGAGAACTGCACCATAAAGGCACAGGGCCTGTTGGGGGAGACGGAGAGCAATTTGCAAGTAAATGCTGGAGACTCGGTGTTGTTGGATTGCCAGACATCATTAAAGGGGCAGCACCTCACCTATCAGTGGGTGTCCCCTCACCAGGAATATATCGCCCCACCTGGAAACAACAATGCAATGCGTATGTATGCAAATGGCAGCCTGGAGATTCTTGCAGCACAGGTGGAGGACTCCGGCATGTACTGGTGCATGGTGCTGGACCGCCTGCTGTCACGCAACGAGACTCGGGAGGTGAACGTGACGGTGTTGATGCGGCACCACGAGGCCGAGCCCTTCAACACCGGCTTTACCACCCTGTTGGGATGCGTCGTCAGCCTGGTGCTGGTCCTCATGTACCTTTACTTGACTCCCTGCCGCTGCTGGTGCCGCAAGCAGCTGCCGCCTGCCACGCCCAGTCCCGCGAACGAATGCAGTGCCCAGTCCTCGATCCTGACGCCCACGCCACCTGCCACCACTGAGGGTCCAGGCCGCAAGGTCAGTAACAACAAGCATGTGGTCTTTCTGGAGCCAATCAAGGAGGCACAGAATGGGAGGCCAAGGGAGGCACTGACCTCTGAGCATCCAAAGCTGCACGCACTTCGAAGTGATGCCGACTCGGTCACCTCGGTTTTTTCAGACACCACTATTGTGCCATGACATGAGCTTGCCCTCACCCCCTCCCCCACCCAAACCCATAACTCCACTAAAGTAGTGGGAGATTCTACGTGGCAGTCTGCAACTCATACTGCCTCTCAGGACAGAACAGCGAGAGGGGCTTTTTAAGCCCGTAGGCAAAGCAGTGAGCAGAGACGAAGAGTAGGGAAAACGCAAGAAAGCGGAGAGTAGTGAGAAAAAATTAAATATTACCGGTGAGGAAACGGATGGAACCGAGCTCTGCCCAGAACATGCACATGGAGCTTAAGGCCTGAATGAGCCACAGTGGCTCAGAGGAAAGTACGCATGACGCTTTTGGATGCAAATGCTGAACACTGAGGGCGGACCTGCCCTTATAGAAATGCTTGAGCCTTGAAGGAATGATAGCTGTACAGTAGATGCCTTTTTACGAGCTTATAAGCCACTGCCTTGTACTGTATAACCATTATTCTAGTAAAAATAGCACAACAGTTAGAACGAATGGGATGTGGTAGTTATGCAGATGTTTTGGGGTTTTTTTTTTTAAAACAAAAAAAAAGAAATAAAAAAAAAAAAAATGTGGAATCAAATTGTATCCACACTTAATTTTCTACTCGTGTGTGTCCCTTTGTAGCCATTTAGGTTAAACTGTGAGAGCACGTGGAAAAGGCTGAACGGAATAAATCACATCTTGTAGATGTTTTCTTGGCAAGACACACAAGGACCTGGCAAACAGTGAAGAACTGTGCCGTGAAGGCGCTTCAAGGAAAGCAGAGCTGTTTAACACGTTTGTTCATCCATGTAGCTTGTGTCTTCAGACATCTGGATGGATATTAAAGGAACAGAGATAAAAAAAAACTTGCACTGCCTTATCAGATTGCAACTAGACTGCAAAGACACTGTGGCACAGTCAACACTGGAATACATCCCTCCCCTTTAACATTCCACCTTCCCTTAACCCCACTACCCCGTTCCTTCCTGGGTGTTTTTTCACAGATCCTTTCTTCATCAGTCTCTTAATAAATCATTCTGCTTCGACTCCAGAGGTAAATGTCTTCCTTATTACTTAGAAACACCAGCCTCTCTGACTCTGACTGCCGACGGACCTCATACGCCTCAAACGTGCATGCGTCCGCATCCCTGTTTCTGAAAGGCTGAAACGTAAGAAGAGTATGGATGTTTGAGTGAACGGAGGAGGTCATCAAGGTCAAAATGTAAAAAAATGTAACGAAGAAACGTAAAAATTGGGTCATAGTGTGATATCTGGGCTTTTACTGTGTGGTAAAAACATTACAGTGGAAGTGCACCACCGCAGAGCCACAGAACAATCCCCCTGCACAGGCAGCTCAGTCATGTCACTAGCACCAGGTCTCCAAGGTGGAAAAAAAACGCCATGTCGGTGGAAACGGAAAATTCTAATTACATAGGTCTATGGTTTGGAAACATGCTGTGACATACTGAATTAAAAGTTGCCAACAGAGGAGGGGTTCTTTTTCCACTACGGAACATTACCCTAGTGCCGAAGCCCCTCCCTCCCCTGAATATCTGCATACGAAATCCTGCTCTCCATCTGTGTTTTCACTGGAAGTGCACTAACTTCATCACTAACGCCATCACCCTCATAACCAGCGTGATCATCACGTCACCTTCACTGTGTTATACACTGTCTGTTTACTTTCAGTGCTACAGGGGTTTGCATCTGTCCGTTCCGAAAGAGTTTAGGAGACTTTAAGGTAGTTCCAGCTCGGGAAGGTCACAGTCAAGTGCAGTTGGGTAATTTACCTGTTCAAATACACGATTGGCTGATGTGTTCGACCAAGAACAGGACTCCAGCCTCCAGGACTGGAATTGGACAACACAGATTTAAGAGAAACATTCTGCCCACGATTTCGTTTCTAAGGCATATGAAAGGTTCAGAACACCGGAGATGTTCATTGGCCCAATGGCGTAGACACGGTCTGTCTGCACAGTCAATTAAAGGGAGAATGTATGAGAATTGTACAAATCTGAGATGTAAACAAAGTTATTCTGTGTGAAATGAAGTGAAATGGTGCGTTAAACAGAAGCCGATTGACAGTGGTGATGGGAACCAGGGGTCACAAAGTCTACAAGACAAATTAAGCCATTTTATGAAGCAGAAACCGCTGAGTTTTATATGGAGTTTTGTATGTAATCTGGGCAAAAGTAAAAAAAAAAAAAAATTGGTAAAACTGAAAAAAAAAAGTCCAGATGCTTATTTGCCTTGTAAATGCATTTTAGGCTAAAACCTGTAAAAAAAATAATAATAATAAAAAACTTTTAAAAAAATCACAAAATTCAATGTCTTACAATATATTAAGACCCATTTTACATTTTAGCGTGAGGTGGCTTTTGGAGGCACATTTCTGCAGAATCGAGCGTTTCACCACTCTGACTGACTTTGTTTACAGCTTAACCCTTTAATTATGAATGCGTTTTGAAAAGTCGGTTGAATCCCCCTGGATTTACGTACTTGGCCCTGGTTTGTTGTTGTTGTGTGTTTGTTGTTGTGTGCGTGTATTCATACCATATATACGGCAGTTGAGCTGGGATTGTATGCAGTGGGCCTTAACCCATGTCCCTAAACACTGGATAACACAAGACTGACCTGCTTAGCACATTCATGACCATGGGACAATACCATGACAACGAAACGACAAAGCACACAGCGCAAACGCTCAAGAGAGTCTAGGTGCTAAAACAGAAAAGGACGAACACACAAGGTCTGTTGTATATGTTAATCATCAGGAATGTGTGTTTTCCTGTAGGGTCTCATCTCTTCAAGCTAACCAAGGTGGGCATGGCAGCCCGAGAAAGCCAAGCCTGCTAGTAGGACACGATAAGCCCTGATTCATTTGCTTAACGTCTGCGCCTTAGATGGACTCTGCCATCTGTGTGAGTCTGGGAGGAGGCAGAATATCAAGCCCAGGAGGAAAGAAATGGGCACACACACATGATATGGACCCTGCGTTCGGGTGCCAAGATATCCACCTCGATTACAGATGAACATGATCACGTATGCGGTGCACTTGGGTATTTAAGATGCTTCTCTGCTCAAGGGCAACGCCATAATGATAATACAGCTTATCGGGGACTATGGGCTACAAAAAGAGAGCGCTCTCAAAAGGAACGCACCCAGAGTCGAGAAATTATCACGTACAGCTTGTTTTTATTCATGCCGTTCATCAGTTTTGTGCCAGAAGGCATCACAGTTGTTCGCTTCCCAACTGGTCCTTTTCACACACTGCCATGATTTCAGCGTAACAAAAGGGGCTTCCCCTGCGTCTCCGAATGATGACATTATGAGTGGGGGATGCCCAAAGCTATAGCTAAAATCTGAAACGAAGCACTGCCACCATTAAAGCAGAAAAGGTGGCTCAGTTTCCATCCTGTAACATTTCAAAACGTGCCCCCCCCCGACAAACCTCCCAGCTGGAGGAATCCAACTAGATTTGCCCAACAGCCTGTGACTGTGAAGTAAATGAGGAAACGTGTAATTAATTTGCTAGTGTTTACCGGCTAGCTCTTAGCATTTAATGGGACGTAAAAGTGGCCTAAGAAGGCAAAGGAAACACAATTGTCAACTAAACGAACTCATTAAAAGTATAATCTGCTCCAGGAGGGGCAAGCCATAATCCACTGTACTCTTAGAGCCCTGCTGTAGTGCTCCCTCCCTCCCTCCCTCCCTGCTACAATAGCAGCCTCTTTTCTCCTGGGAAGGTTTCACGCTAACTGTTTGAACAACGCTGCGATGATTCGATTGCATTCAGCCACAAGAGCGTTAGTGAGGTCAGTATTAACGTTTAGTTCTGCATCGCGGACGCCGCTCCGAGTCATCTCAAAGGAAAAGGGCGGATCGATCACTCTAGACAAGGCAAATCTGCTCCACGGCCCAGTGCTGGGGGCTCTATATCCCTGTAGCCAATGAAGGGCATCAGTCATGGTGACCTTATGCTCATGTGCACCTGTCCTACAGCGTTCAATTGGAACTGCGTTTCTAAGTGAAGTGAGTGATTATTTCTCATTGTGAACACACCACAGCACAGCACACAGTGTACCACAACAAAATGCAACGTCTGCATTTGTCCCATCCGGGGAGGAGTAATTGGCAGCAAACACGGGCAGCGCCCGAGGAGCAGTGCTCAGGGACGGTACCTTGCTCAGAGGTTCCTCAGTGGTTCTTGTACCTGTCTGGGATTTGAACTGGCGACCTTCACCACCACTGCACCATCATCATTAATTTCTACAGAAATAACAAGCTGTATGTGCAACTACACTTCCGTGTCAGTAGTGGGTCCTAATTACAGATGAATTAACTAATTAAGGGGAGGGGTGTGGATACTTTTGGACACCTAGTGCATAAACTTACAAGTCAAATACAACAGTCATTGCCAAATCAAGAAGACGCCACAGTTTCCACCAAGTATCTTGACATATGTCTACTGAAAGTGAAAGTGAGTGATAATGTCATTGTGAACACACCACAGCACTGGACACAGTGCCTCACCAATAAATAGGGCCTCTGCATTTAACCCATCCATGGGCAGTGGATGGGGACAGTACCTTGCTCATGGGTACCTCAGTGGTACCTTTACCAGTCAGGGATTTCATATCACAGGGGCAACTCCCTTACCATTATATCACCACTACCCCTGCCTATACATGCCTGCACATGTGTTCTGCAACTCCAAGACTGCAAATCAGTAGAGTTTTGGACAAAAAGGTTCTACCATAAAGTGGACACACAGATTTTTCTAGCTTTATAAAAACAGACCAGGTCAATGTAGCATGTAAAAACACTTACAAAATGTACCATTCACATCCCGGTCCTTACCATCCACAGTCCCCAGTTCTACAGAACCTGACAGAACAGCCCTCTGAGATCCTGAGAGGTCATGGAATCCAACACATTTACATATATACACCCATTCAGCCTACAGTGGTATAGACCTGCCCAATCATGCTGAATTCATGGGGAGTCTTTGAATTCAGACTTCATTTTGAAGCACAATACAGGACAAAACTGAGATGTTCTTCACATATATCATTATTAAAGGTACAGTAGCAAAAAACAGCCTGGTTTTAAAGAAATAAGTCTAGAAAATGACCATGAAAAAAATGACGTACAACAACCATGGTGATGTCAAAAGTGGACCTCAGGCAAAAAAAAAAAAAAAAACTAATATAGAATATAATGATATGGGCCCATTAATGGTAGAACATTTCCAGAAAGTGATCCACAATCATCTCATCCAAAAAAAGTAGAACGTTCTTCAGCCAGTCCGCAGGCAGAAAGAGCATTTCACCTCCCTGAACGCAGATAAATAACCTTCTCCACTGTTATTCCGTCCCTGTTTTTCCACATCATTCTTAAGGCGCGAGGCATCTCGGTTCTTCTGCAGACCTCTGATTACCGGCAAATGCTTCAGATTTAGGGCTCTGCTTTAGGGACTCATCCATCTCAAGTATTTATACCTGTTCTGAAGTGAGCTCAAAGGCAGATGCAGACCGAGTTGGTTTAGAACAGATGTTGACCTCCTACAAATAATGTCCAGACACGGCTGACTGTAAACCGTGCACAAGATAAATCACTTGCTGGGCTTCTGGTTTGGCCTTTGAGGTTGATCTTAACTGCAGTGGAAGGAACAACGTTCCTGGTACTTTTGGTCAGTTCAGCTAAGACACTAATAAGCAATTTAACTCTCAGAAGTTACAGCTAGTGTGGTCAGTCCAGTCAGTCCAGTCAGTGGCAGCAAAATTGTGCTGTAATTCGATGTCTCTTAAAACCTGAAAAAGCTGGAAGTGCAGCTTCAAACCTTCTCATAGAGAAAGTTCATCCATTGATTATAGAACTATGGAATTTATCATGGAACTGTATTTACACATGTGGCTGAACAAGTAAAATATTAAATGCTGAATAACCACATTATTTGATGTAGTTAAGTCCATTTATTCGCATTTGTCTTATTTGCTTAAATTGCTGCTGAACAAAACAAGCTTCATTAGAACGTGTTTATTACTTTCAATATTCAATAAAAACTATTTATATCGTGTCAGCGCAGACATGTCAAGTACATAGCACATTAACCTCAACATGTCCATAGTGTGAACACCAACAGTGGCTGCAAATTCCACACAATAAGTGTGTACATCATATATTTGAGTGAGAAATTATTTGTCATGGTAAACATACCATAGCACACAGTGCACCACACCAATATGTGACCTCTGCCTTTAAACCATCTGTGTCGGAGCAGTGGGCAGCTGATGTGGGCAGTTGTCAGGGTCAGCACCCAGGGAGCAGTGCTTGGGGACGGTACCTTGCTCATGTGGTGCCTGTACCTTCAGGTCAAGGGGCAAATCCCTAACCCTTACACCACCACTGCCTCCACTTTGGTTCTAGCAGCTCGTGAATTCTTGCTACATTAGTGGTTTTCAAGAGGAACCAAAGCACATTGCCCTTTGCTTTTCTTAGTTGGTTTCTTTATGACCTCTGTCCAGTGTAGGTTCAAATGAGAGGGCTACGATCAACTACGGAAGGTTGAATAGTCTAGAAAAATGTGCGTCTAAACGTTGGTGGCGTGACTTTGTCGCACTAATGTGCTGTTGATCAAGAACACGCGGACATCTGCAGATGACGTTTTCATAAATGTGTTGAGCAAGAGCACAATGGGCCCTACCTTTCCCTGCAAGGGTCTAATGTGTTTGAGAGAGAAGGGAGTGCATCCAGAGAGGATACTCGCCATAAAGAATGGTTTTACAGTGAAAGCCTGAGGGCAACCTCCATTAAGAATTTATAAAATCCTTCTAACTTCACTGCTCTTCAAAACAAGCAGAAAGCCTGACGCTGTACTGAAAACGAAAGCAGCTGTGTGTGTAATGGAAACGTTCATAAATGATCAAGCAGGTGAATCACAAACATGTTAACCCTTTTCTGCATGGGGGTGGATCCAGTCATTTGTGCCTAGTATTCTATAGTTTGTCTTCAAAGCTTAATATCTTCAGATCAGATCGTCATGGAAACATCGCTCAAATTGAAAATGGATCAAGGCAAATGCACCATGAAGACAATGAAGTTTAATTTTGAAAATAAAACCCTTTTTTATATTTATTCTGAGTTTAGTTTGTATTTTTTGTTCGAGAATAAGGAAGCCGTCTCATAACAAGTCGCTTTACTTTGAAATAAATCCAGAAATACTCCATGGATCTCGTCCCAACAAATGACACGCGCAGAAATCCAACTTGAATATGAGGCAAACTAGGCAACTGCTGACAGTTCACAGCCTCCAATCATGCAGGCACACTGGGCTCTCTGACCAGTGCCGAACGACTCCAATACGACTGCTCTCGCTGGAATATGCAGCCCTTACGACAGAGCATGGTGAGTTCCAGTTCCTCGCAGTCCGACTGCTTGACAGTTCATGTTTGCTTATACTCCACTGACCTGAGGTGCAGCGAGGGATTTTCCCTCCCAGACATGGGACTTCACTCTGTGTATCTCTGTGCTTATTGACATGTAGCCTGACAGGGCATTTAGACTCGAAGCAGGAGAGACCGAGTCACCTTAAGTTAATTAGCTGCCATGGCAGAAAGAACCCAGAGCCAGGCCCGAATCATGTCGCCATCAAGCAGAGTGTGGGCGCCACATAGCAATGCCCTTCCACCAGTGTTCCTCAGCAATGGCAACCAGCTGAAAGTGAGGTGAGGTTCTAGGTCTTTTACCTTACGAGCGCTGCTTTACTACTATATTAAGTATATCTCTCTGGTGGAAAATAAGCTTTGGTCTTTGGAGCTTTTGAATCTGATTGGTCCTCCAGCCATCACATGGTTTTGTTCAGAAGAGGAAGTATTGGTTATGTTGGGTTTCTTTGAGGAGAACTTCTGTAAAGGTTCAAAAACACCAAATCATAATGTGTTGTTTTCTTGTATTGAATCTAATATCAGCATATGAACATATATACACTTACTGTCCAGATTTTTAAGACTTTTACTTCTTAACCCACAACTAACTGGCAGTGGAGGCCTAGTGGTTAGGACGCTGCCTTTGAGACCTGAAGGCCGCAGGCTCGAGTCCCAGCCTGGGCACTACGGAGGTTCCCTTGAACAAGGTACCGTCCCACTACACTGCTCCCCGGGCGCTGTTGGCAGCTGCCCACTGCTCCACGAGTGCATGTGTGATGGGTTAAATGCAGAGGTCACATTTCGTTGTGGTGCTTGAGTGTATTCACAATGACAAAGAGTCACTTTCA
>JBBPDA010000132.1:8681933-8697671 GCA_037974385.1 Arnoldichthys spilopterus | reverse complement strand
ACACACACAGACACACACAGACACACACAGACACACACAGACACACACACACACACACACACACACACACACACACATATATACCCAGCTGGACCACTTGTTCCATTTCCTCAGCTACCAAATGGTAAGTGGTCCTTAAATAAAAAGTTGACTTCTACGCTTATGGCAATGTCACAATACAGACAGGACATCAGTGTCAAAACCTCCTGACCAATAAACAGCAGCTCCACTCTTCTCCAGTCAACTGATCAGCACAAGGTAAAGATGGACAGAACTATTCCAATGTACAGACATTTCAACTCTTTTAGTATTAATTTACATACAGAGCTGCATGATCTCGTCACACTACACATCATACTGTGCTTCCACGAGAAAAGCCCTGGAACTCAGTGACATGCAAAACTCACTGTTTACTTTACTAATCTTATATGTATTTATCATAACATTCCAGTGTTTTAAGGACACGTCCTGTCCCGATAAACAGCCTTTATATGTCATTTTTCCTAAAGACTAGTAGTGTATATGGGAGTAAGAGTAGAGTTGTTAGAATATTACAGATGTGTTAAAATGTTCATTCTCTAAACCACTTCCATTTCAGGAGCAAATCTCCACTGACTATGGGCCCAAGGCGAGGTTCACCCAGGACAGGAGGCCAACCCATCGCAGGGCAACACAGAGTCAAACAACCATTCACACTCACTGAGCAATGTAGAGTGTACAGTCAACTTATAGCAGCCTTTGGACAGTGGGAAGAAACCAGAGCATCCACAGGAAACCAACACAAACACAGGCAAATAATGGAATCTACACTAGTGATTTACACCACTGTGTGACTGTATGTTAAAGCACTGCTAATTCAGGCAGACTGTCAAGTTTAGATCATGTGTAATGAGTTATTAATATTTAATGTGTGGCGTTTTCATTCATATTATAAAACAATGGTTATCAGGGCTGAATGTATTGATCAGTATGTGTCACCACAAATCTGATAGAGCACTGATATTAAACTAAAGCTGCTTCTTCTGAATATACACCTAGAAACACTTTTCTGAAGATTCTGATGGTCCTGTGTTCTTGTATTAGTATTTACAGAGGTAAAGGTGGATCAGAGGGCATTACTGTTGACATTTGAGCTCCTTAATTATGAGCATCTGTGACAAAATGTTCGCTTTAGTTCATGTCCTAAAAGAACACACTGAAATGATCATTACACTACAACAGAAATCCCCCCTTATTCCCCACCCACAAGCCCACCCCCTTCTCCTGCACCATTAACACATTTTGTTATACAAAGTGTCACTGTCGCTCAGGTCCTGAAGCGCTAAAGCCTAGAGTGTGTTGTAAGGACTCGTACACACACACACACACACTGACAGTCAGAGTGGAAATATTACAGTTTTAGCAACGTGATATTTTAATATATAGTTTAAATAACATAATATAATAAAATCCATTAACAATCCATGTTCATCTATTTCTGCAAATTATTAACGCATTTTAGATTATTTTACTGTTTTTATTAACACTACAAAAATATTGTTTTTTAGTTCTGAATAAAACTTGTAACTAATAAATAACTAATATACTAATAACATTTTTTAATTCACTAATTATGTTTTATTATTAGTGTTAATGCACACTGGAACTTTCCTATAGGTATGATTATCTATAGAACACTACAACATCTTAAAGAAATATGCACTTTTTAGCACCACTGCTGTGTGCAGGTGGAATTATAAGGATGTCAACGTGTTCAGTTCCACTGTTCCTTAATTATGAGCATCTGTGACAAAATGTTCGCTTTAGTTCATGTCCTAAAAGAAAATATGAAGGATATTCATGTCTAGTTCATTTCTGAAGGCACTTCTCTACAACAAAAGGCAGTCGTGGTGACCACCGTTGCCCCAGAAAAGCTGGCAGAGTTCCGGCTCCCCACCACCTGGTAAAACATAACTTTAATGAGGTCAGCGGGTTCGAGGACTCACCCTTGTCTCTCCGAGTCGACCAGGACGCGCACTAGAATTCCCGTAACAGCTACCAATATGGGGTAATGATCCACACTCTCCAGCCCTGCACACACACACACACACATAAACGGCACTAGGTTAAACAAACACTGCTTCAGCAACGGACAAATACAAGACGCTCTTACATTGCGATGCTCTTTATTTTGGTAGATAAACTGCATTTTAAATTCAATTCATCTCTAAATAAACAGCATGATTAAACACACCCCCAGGCAAAATCACCACACACAGAGAAATGCAACACACAATGCAAAAAAAAAGCAAGAGAAAGGCATAATGGATGGTTTTGCGTTCATGCATATTTCATCCTGATCAAACGATTCGCGGGGCCATTCTTCTCAGCAGGTCCCACCAAAATGCCTCTGCCACTCTGTGCAATCTAATCCCCACTACGCCATCAGAAAGCAATTTACAGAACACCTGATTCTTGAATACTGAGCGGCAATCTTGAGAAGAGGCAGACAATGGCATCAGGAAACCTGTGGGGTTTCTCCCATAATGATTCTGTCATTCTCGCCATGCAAATGATGCTCGGCTCATTCGAGCTGATGAGTCAATATTGGTCTACACTCCAGCAGAAATGAGGCTTCTGAAGTGGAGGAAAAATGCTTCCGTACAATTTGCCACAACATGGGTTACTGTTAAACACAACACGGCCTTTTTACTTCACGGGGACACGAAAAACAAAACGATTAATATAAGACAACACAGGGCAGTAAGGAGCCTGTCCGGAGGTGGCACTGCGGTCACTGCCGAGGGGTGTCATCACTTTTGGTCACACACACAAAAAAAAAAAAAAGCACAGCTGATCCATAACCAGCACAGATCTCCCAGCAGAGCGGCTACTGAAAGGATGGCCCAATGTCATTCATTATGGATCTCGTCATTCTACTTTGTCGTGTGTGATAAAGTGGCTCTCTGGGCTGAGGACAGCCTCAATACCCTCTGGCCAAATTGAGTTATGATTTTACATACAGCCATTGTCTCCTTTCCTCCCCATCCATCAGCTCACCTGTCCAACTATCAAAAGCTTCCGCGGCGGTTTCGGCCGTTAAACCGCACGAAGGCAGTGCGTTTAAAAAGGCTTAAATTGGACAAGGCTTAAACTGCGATGATGGACGGCACAAAGCGAAAAGGTCGAGTGTCTTTACTCGAGAAGTTTCAACAGATATAAATTTCACCATAAAATCAAATCGGACCGATCCAAACGCACTACATGCGATCGGTCGCACGAGACGTGCTGGATTCTTGATTATCCTTGAAGGAAGCGTGTAAAATATACTGCAATGTTCACACACAAGGAGAGGGAATATAAACACAGCACTGATGAAACACACTGAAATGATCATTACACTACAATTGACAGAAATCCCCCCTTATTCCCCACCCACAAGCCCACCCCCTTCTCCTGCACCATTAACACATTTTGTTATACAAAGTGTCACTGTCGCTCAGGTCCTGAAGCGCTAAAGCCTAGAGTGTGTTGTAAGGACTCGTACACACACACACACACACTGACAGTCAGAGTGGAAATATTACAGTTTTAGCAACGTGATATTTTAATATATAGTTTAAATAACATAATATAATAAAATCCATTAACAATCCATGTTCATCTATTTCTGCAAATTATTAACGCATTTTAGATTATTTTACTGTTTTTATTAACACTACAAAAATATTGTTTTTTAGTTCTGAATAAAACTTGTAACTAATAAATAACTAATATACTAATAACATTTTTTAATTCACTAATTATGTTTTATTATTAGTGTTAATGCACACTGGAACTTTCCTATAGGTATGATTATCTATAGAACACTACAACATCTTAAAGAAATATGCACTTTTTAGCACCACTGCTGTGTGCAGGTGGAATTATAAGGATGTCATCGTGTTCAGTTCCACTGTTCACTGATTCATTCAGACTGAAGGAGTGATTATCACTGCATGTGGACTAGTCCAGTAGCACGGAACCTACCAAAAACAAACAGGGCAGCACACATTACTGATCTAGAACACTGGTCTCCTACAACTCCTCAAACTCCAGAAAAAGTGCAGAGTCCTCGTTTTGTCATTGTGCTTCAAAACTGTGTGATTCCACCCTTCAGTCAAGCCTGGTACACAGTGGAAAAACCTTCTGCTTTATTCTAGTGTCCTTCCAAGATTTCCTGTGATAGGTCATTTCAGAAAAAGGTTTGTATCAGTTTTTCACTTTCACAATTGTCTTTATATATGTGGATTAAACACAGTCCACGATGCCGACTGACTTTTTCATGCTTTTGCAGCTTTTTCAATGTTCCTTTAGCCTCCTTTGTGTTTTTATTCCTCCGTCTTTGCTTTTAAAGCAGTTGATGCCGCTACGTTACACGATGGATCAAGCTTTCAGAACTTCATTCTGTCTTCCTTCCTTTCTTCTGCTTTCCGTCTGTTTCTGCCCTACATGTTCTGCATTTCCTCCTTTTGACCAGGTTTTTACATCCTTTCTTGCTTGGTTTTTGATCTTCTGTTTTTCCATTTCTTTCCTTCTGTTTATTTTCTCTCTTCTTTCCTTCTATATATCTATTTTTCTATTTTTCTTTCTTTCTTTTATTTTTCTTTTCTATCTTTCTTTCATTCTCTGGTTCACTGGTTGTACCTTCTTGGACCACTTTCGATGCTCACTGACCACTGTACACCAGGAACACTCCAGGATTCCAGTCGTTTTAGGGAGGCTTCTAGCCATCACAGTGTGGACTTAAGATCCTTATGCTTGGACATTTCTTTCTGCTTCCAACGCATCAGCAGTTTAATATATTACACCTCTTGACAGGAGTCACTGTAACAAGATCATCAGTATAATTCCTGCACAGTGATGTTCTCTCGCACATTACTGTACATACTAACTGACTTAGGCACCAATAACTCACTACTCTGCACTTTACGGAATAGCTACAGGTGGACAGTAAATATGCAGCACGTCTGTTTAAATATAGTTTATTGATTGTTGTTCTGTTTTCATTCTGGCTCTTCTTGTATGCAACCTGCTGGAACACCCACATTTCTCTCAGGGGATAAATAAACATTTGACCTGCTAGTGGTTATAAAGATGTGGCTGACAAATAAAGCTATTATTATTATTACTACTATTATTATTATTAAGATTACTATTATTATTATTATTATTAGTGTTCTTTACATTATTGTTAATAATAATATCATTATTGACATTGCTGTTGTTGCTGTTACTTTTGTTGGTGTTGGTGTTACTCTTGGTGTTACTGCCGTTACTGTTACTGTTGCTGTTAATGTTACTGCTGTTGTTGCTGCTGTTGCTGTTACTGTTGCTGTTACTGTTGCTGTTACTGTTGCTGCTGCTGTTACTGTTGTTGTAGTTGCTGTTTCTGTTGCTGTAGTTGCTGTTTCTGTTGTTGTTGTTGTTACTGTTGCTATTACTGTTACTGTTGCTGTTGCTGTTAACGTTACTGTTACTGTTAACGTTACTGTTACTGTTGTTACTGTTACTGTTGTTACTGTTACTGTTGTTGTTACTGTTGCTATTACTGTTACTGTTGCTATTACTGTTACTGTTGCTGTTGCTGTTAACGTTACTGTTACTCTGTTGTTACTGTTACTGTTGTTGTTACTGTTGCTATTACTGTTACTGTTGCTGTTGCTGTTACTGTTAACGTTACTGTTACTGTTGCTGTTGCTGTTGCTGTTACTGTTACTGTTAACGTTACTGTTACTGTTGTTACTGTTACTGTTGTTACTGTAGCTGTTGTTACTGTTGCTGTTAATGTTACTGCTGTTACTGTTACTGTTGTTACTGTTGCTGTTAATGTTACTGCTGTTACTGTTGCTGTTGTTAACGCTACTGTTCTACTGTTGCTATTTTTGTTGGTACTGTTGTTGGTAATGTTGTTGGTACTGTTGCTATTTTTATTGATACTGTTGTTGGTACTGTTGTTGGTACTATGATTTTCATACTGCCATGGGATTAACACTTGTGAATATCTGACCCCTAGTGACAGTAAACATTAAAACAATCCAGCTTTGAACCACAGCTATGAATATTCCTGAATGAATATACATTTTTGTGGGCTCATGTCTTGATGTTAGAGTGTTACCTGGGAGACGAAGGTTGACCACCCGGTCGAAGAGGTTTCTCTCAGCAGTCACTCGATTCAACACCTGGTTCAGCAGCTGAAGGACAGAGAATACAAAAGCTCTTTATTATTAAAACGCCACTCGTGTGTTCAGCACACTCTCTGCTACATATTCACAGCGTGACGTTTCAAGCGGTCACTGGGAACCATGCATAAAAGCTTTTAGAAGCAGCATGTGGGTTAAATGGAGGGCAGGGGGTGAAGGCAATTGAGCTTTGACATCACTCGAAGCATAAAGAGCCCATCTACAAAGCTAATAATTTAGCTCAAACGCTCAAAAAATGCAAATACCTAATTAGACAGAGATACTGCAAGTGTGGGGACATCAGATGTGGTGGTGTTTTTTTTTTTACTGGCCATGTCAATATATCCAGACTGCTATGATTAATCCATTCTTTGCAGACACACACATGCTTCGCACAGCGGCAACAGGGGGAATTAGCTGTTGATGAGGGGGCGCATTACAGCCAATAAGAGAGGGAGTGAGAGAAGGAAAGATGATTGTGGAGCATGTCAGAGAGGTTCAATCAGCACTTCATTAATGATGAGAATGTTGCTCTCAGAAAGGAACGGGAAGGAACAGAAATGACAAATAAATGCACAGATGACATTTACTCCTGCCAAAGGCAAAGGGAGAGAGGGTTCGATCTGAGCAACGACAAAGAAAAACTACTTTTGTACAATTTTGGTACGAGTCCGAAAAGCCTTTTTAGAAATATAAAACTACAGTGAACACTAAAGCCCTTACCTGTGTGAGAGTTAACCTCTAACCCAAACACCTTCACACTGATTCAGTGCAAAGGGCTGTTTAAACTCAAACATCCGTTTATATATTTTACAAAAATGGTTCCTCAGTAATCTGCTCTTTCTATACTCATCATTTACTGCAGTTTAAAGAAATTATTTACAATTATACAGATATATTATGAACATTATTGAAAAATAATTATAATAAATTATTTTATAATAAATAAAAATTATTTTCATAATTATAATTAACAACATTTGTTCAATATTCTCAATTATTAATACATAATTATTATTAATTTATATATAAGTATATATATATATAAATATAAACACATATGTTGGGCAGTGGAGGCCTAGTGGTTAGGACACTGCCTTTGGGACCTGAAGGTTGCAGGTTCGAGGCCCGACCCGGGCACTACTGAGGTACCCTTGAGCAAGGTACCGTCCCACTACACTGCTCTCCGGGTGCTGTTGGTAGCTGCCCGCTGCTCCACGTGTGCAAGTGTGATGGGTTAAATGCAGAGGTCACATTTCGTTGTGGTGCTTGAGTGTGTTCACAATGACAAAGAGTTACTTTAAATGTAATTAATTAATGAATTAATTACTTAATTAATACTTAAAAATATGATCAATTTTTCCTTATTTTTTTTCCTAAGACATCATGCAAACAATGATCTGTGGCATCTTTATTTTTAAGAGTAAACTGAACAGAAAGTTAGACAACGCTTCATCACCGTAACAAAATATCAGATGTTTTTAGTCCATTCAGCTTTTTCGGGAGACTCGCTTTGGGTTTTCTGTAAAATTCCTGTTTTGCACTTGACTTTCCTTTCCCTAAGACCATCAGCTGGAAGGTCTTGAAGCCGGTAAGTCAAGAGTGAGAGATCAGTGAGAGCTGTAGAAGCAGCTTTAGATGTAAACGGCTGAGTTTAAGATTGGAAGCATGGAAGGAGGAGAAGGAACAGTCGAGTGCAAAGAGTGGAAAAACTACATTCTGAAAGATTTGGGTTTTAGTGCTCGGGGCTTTTACGGACGGTTTAATTAAATAAATTGCATTGTCTTCTGAGGCTAAACTGAATAATTGAATAATTGCAGTGTTTAATGTGAAAAGCCCACAACACCGTCTGCTGCAGAGTTTAAGCATAAAGAACATAAACAACGATACGATCCCAACACTGAAACACTCGTACAGTGACAAATCTTCCACTCATTCATCCTGCATAAAGGTCACCCTTGATGTCATCGCGCAACTGCTTCTGAGCTGCACTGCCAACCCTCTGCCTTTACCCACCTGAGCCAGTCGCCGCAGCAACAGCTCGGCTGAGGGGCGGTTCCAGTCCAGGAAAATCTCGGGCACTAAAGTGACGGTCATCTCCAGCACCCGCAGCAGGCTGACAGACAGGTCAAAACAGGTGGCACACACCTTCAACTGCCTCGTGTCCACAAAGTTGCGCTCCGGACGCTCCGCTGCCTGCTGGATCTGTCACACAATTCGGTATTATACAGAATGCTGGAACATACACACGGATCAGCCATAACATTAACACCACTGACAGGTAGAGCGAATAACATGGGTTTTCTAGTTATTTCATGACAATGGTATACAGTAGGCAGCAAGTAACCGGTCAGTTCTTGAAGTAGATGTGCCAGAAGCAGGAAATATGGGTGAGCGTAAGGATCTGAGCCACTTTGACAAGGGCCTTATCGTGGTGGCTAGACGACTGAGTCACCGCATCTCCAAAACGACTTTGATCATTGGCACCCAAGGCTCACTGATGCATGTGGGGAGTGAAGGCCAGCCTCTCTGGTGGGATCCCAACGAAGCGCTTCAGTTGCACAAAACAGTAATACTGCCTATGATAGGGGTCAGAAGACAGGGGGACCTACACGATACCAGGCAGGTGGTGTTAATGTTATGGCTGATCAATGTAGATCATGGCTAGAACTACGATTACATTGTGGCTGTATTGCGATTTGACAGTTAAAGATTTAAAAATTCTGTTAAACATCAAAAACACATTTGAATTGTCAATGCTGATGAATCGAGAGGCATTTTTGCAGCAAAAGAATTGTAACAGTCAAAGTTGACATCAAGATGAACTAGGGTGGGCCTGAATAATTCTCGAGTGTTGCTTAATCATCTTAGGCTCTAGCTTTTTTCATTTTCAACCCACAAAATGTAGAAGACCTTGAATGACCGCCACTATATACAGAACGTTATGAAAACCGCTAGTGTAGTTTAGACATCAGCATCATCTGATGTGCTGATCACGTGCAGATAAAACAGCAAAAGTGGAGAGACTGCACATGTGGGAGCAGTTTAAATGATCGAGTGGTAAGAAAATCCCTTGGTACAAATCTATGATTAGAGGCCAGACGGGTTTGATGAATTATCTCAGATATGGAAGTATTGTACAACTCATCGGAGAGCTACTGGTGTAGCAGTGGTGGTGTAATGGTTAGGGAGTTGCCCCTGTGACCTGAAGGCTGCTGCTTCAAACTCCAGACCGGTACTGAGGTACCTGTGACCAAGGCACCGTCCCCAAGCACTGCTCCATGGGTGGTGCCTACATCAGCTGCTCACAGCTCTTACATGGATGGGTTAAATGTACTGTGAGACCCAGTTTGGTGTGTTCACAAAGACAAAGAATCAGCCACACGCTGTCATACTGTTTGTTGTGGTGAGTTGGTGGAATGTGGATGAGGAGGGGGACCCCCGTGCTACCTTCTACCACCACTTGCAGGTGGCACTCCTTCCGTTCAGATGGGCGTGTAATTAGCACTAGAGGGAAGTGGTGGCCTAGTGGTTAGGACATTGTCCTTGCAAACAGAAGGTCGCAGGTTCAAGCCCTGACCCAGGTACCACTGAGGTGCTCTTGAGCAAGGTACTGTCCAGCTACTGCTCCCTGGGCGTTTTACAGAGCTGCCCGCTGCCGCATGTGTGATGAGTTAAATGCAGAGGTCACATTTCTTTGTGGTGCATTTTGTGTGTTGAGTGTGTTCACAATGACAAATAAGTCACCTTCACTGTAACAAAGCGTATTTTGTGTACATATAGTACATACTAAGTATTCGCATGTCCTCCCAATCTACTACGCAGCCATAACATACAGAAGGCAAAGCTGGGGACTGTTGTGTGCGGGCACATACACATGAATATTCATGCTCTGAAGACCTTCATTAGCTGGATCAGGTCAGTTAGTTCTCTAAAACAGAACTCTGCATAAACAGGGTTGAGTACCCTCACTCTAAACGCTTCCCCCTGATTATGAGACGACACACAGGCTTTTCCATCTTACAGGAAGTTAATGGAAACGCGTTCAGGGTAAAAATGCAATTTGCACTTTGAAGCCTGAGAAAGCCTTTTATATCCTGATCTTTACAGACGCAAGACGTTGCCCGGAATATTGATGATATTTTCCATTAAATGTACCAACAAATGCTATGGGGGGGCCCCCCTGCTTTCCTTTATAAGCAAATGTAAATCCTGCATGACACTGCATTTTCATTCCAGCTGAGCATTCTTCATTTCGCCTCCTGCTCATTTTCTATGAGAACAGGCCACAGTCCTGCACAGATGAGCGTAGTAGTGGCAGTAGAGCAAAGCAGGCGATAAGAGCAGAACAAAAGTTGAGAATTTCTGAACTTAATGCAATAAGGAGCCAATTAAGAGGAACAAGGGCAAATGAACTGTGGATCTATAGCGAGGTAAGCGTATGAGTCAGGCCCATTTTCAAGGTATATACTACAGCAGGTGTTGGAGGAGAATGATTCAGTGGGAGACATTTACAGTTATTTCAGTCTGTCGCTGAAGTCGGGATTAGGAAGAAAAATCAGAACATATGTCGATTTAAAACATCGATTAAGCAGATTATAGATTTTTTTTTTAAATTATTTTTGGTTCGCTATTTTATTCAATTGATTGATCATTTTGATTGTTTCAAGACACAATGCGGATGATTTTGCCTAGTTCATAAACTCACTGGACCACAGCCCAGCACAGTAGTCTCGAGCTCGGGCCCAGAGAAGTCAGGTACATTACTGATCTGATGGATGTATAGCTTCCTCTTTGCATTTGACTTTCAGTTCTTCCTGATGCAGAGGCAGGCTGTGTTAAGCAACAACAGATTTCTGACACACTCCCAAGCCAAGGAGACTATATCACAGCAGCAGGACTGTTCTCATGCAGCCCCATCTGAGGGCTGTAGTGGTTTCTGGCCTTGCCCCACACATACTATATCTCTGTATATTCATCTTTTCACAATATCATCCACTGTAGATGGTGAAAGACCAAAATCTTTTCGAGCTACTTTATGAACTGACTGGGAATTTTCTCACAAATTTTGGAACAAAAAAAATGGTGGACGCTCCTTTAATTCGCCTACTTATTGTGGAATGTTGGGGAGAAACATTCAAACTTTGTTTACATTTACAATCGTTTTCTATCTTACTTTTATCATGCACTTTCTCTTATTTATTTTCATTTATTATTTTTATTTGTCCTTATATTTAATTTATCATTTACTTTTTTGCATAATTTTATTGCTTAAAAGTTTTACTTTCATCTTGTACTTTTCATGCTTTTCTTGCCTTTTATTTTAATCCCCATCTCTGTAAAGCACATTGAATGACCGTATGATAATGTGCTATATAAATAAACTTGTCTTGCCTTACAAATAACAAATAAGTTGTTCAGCCAAAACATTAAGTCATTACACTGTAATTTTAAATAAAAGGTACAAAAAATGTACAGTTTGGAGATTTTTGCATTTTTCAAAATGTCCCATCTTTTCCAAAAATGGGGTTTGTATTGTAATTAACAATTCTCTCATTAGAGGAACAGCTTATACCACAAAGTGTGCAATGCATTACAATAACATAAAACAGAATCTTAATGTAAACAAAGCAAAGAAACCGATAACTCTATAAAGAATACAATATTTCTATTACGTAAGACAGTTTCTTCTGAGTTCGAGAAATTTGCAGTGCAATGCAGATGAGATCAGTCAGGAAAGCACTGTTAAAGCGATAAAATTTCTCACTATGGAAAATTACAATTTGACAAAATTATTGTATTATTGGAATTTCTGGCTCCTCAAAAAAGCTTTTGTGAAAAAAAAATGTTCACACTGGTTCACCTACATTTCTTTGAGGGACAAAAAAGCCAAAAACTCTACCTGCAACTACATTCTGAAAACTACATGTGCTTTCGTTTTAACAATACACCCCCAAGGCCAAAGAAGCATACGGTTGGTCCCGTCAGACAAAAACCTAACTGCTAAACACCAGAAGAACCTGTATTGTTGTACAGAAAACGTAGTGAACATCCTTCCGTTTCTCTTTAGACTGCACCAGCTCTCCATTTCAATTAGTTCTTTTTCGTGATAGAAGCAGCTAGTAAACACCAACACCATCCCTCTGTAGATTGCTGCCTCTTAATTCAAGAACCATCAGAGATGAAAGCCACCCCCTGAGAGCTGCCCAACCTTCGGACCAATGAACCCAACCTTCAAAGCCCAATCTGCGGTAAAGTGCAGGCCCAGTGCGTCGCTCTTCCTCAAACACCGCTGCCTTAAGAGCTGGAAGATGGGCTGGCAGGAGAGTACTTTCTCTGCTCCCCTGCTGGAGCTTAATTCTCTGCCATTATGGAGCAGGGAGCCACGCTCTTTCCTGCCATCGCCCAAGGGAGCCTTAAGCCTCCCATCACTAATAATGACACTACAGGAAAAGGGTGTGTGGTGAGTGGAGCCAGGCTAATTTTCACTTCTGAAAATCTGTCTTCTTGGCTGCACTCCTACCCTGGGATCAAATTATAGTTTCACAAGGGGTGGAGGTGAGCACGAGAGAGGGGAAATGGAGATTTGAAAGTGGAGAACATGAAGTTTGGAGTACGTGTTCAAGGTGCACAGCTGCTGGTGGTCGACTGCATAATTAAAGAAGATAATGTTTAGTGAGGCAGCACGTACGTGAGGGCAGCAAAGCACACTGGTGGCTCACAGGGAAAAGGGGAACGGATTTGTGTTATTGCATATTCAGAATGGTGCAGAACTGTCATTTTCGTAAACGCAGACATGTAGTGCTGCATAACAATTAGGCGATGAGTTCGCGGTACAGGACATGTAAAATTAGGCATGTGACCGTTAATCTAGAGACAACACTGCTTTTGTTTAACTGGAGGTACGAACTCAGCACTGCGCTGATGCAATGCTAAGAACAACAAAGAATGTGCAACGTTTCTATGACTAAGCCATTTGTATGTAAATTGTGACTGACTAAGCCACCAAAACAATCAGTGACAGCAATGACAATACTACGGCTCAAGCCCATTATGAATCATTTCTAAGGTGTCAAGTGAGTCATAACATACAGAACAGAAACCCTGCTACTGGGATCAATGTCCTACAGCTCAAAACTCAAACCCAATAGAAACTTACAGCTTCTAACAGAAACAACAATGTGCCAGTTATCATACGGGATAAGCCAGCCCCTGACTGGTACATCCATATCAGTGGGCAGTGGAGGCCAAGTGGTTAGGACACTGCCCTTGGGACCTGAAGGCACTACTGAGGTAGCCTTGAGCAAGGAACCGCTACACTGCTCCCCGGGCGCTGTTGGTAACTGCCCGATGCTCCATGTGTGTGCACGTGTGATGGGTTAAATGCAGAGGTCACATTTCGTTGTGGTGCTTGGGTGTGTTTACAATGACAAATAGTTTCTTTCACTTCATATTGGTCATGTGTTTGCTCCTCACCTCCTGGATCATGCCAATGAACTCTGAGAAGGCCCAGTTGAGCTGGTTGAGGACACTGTTGAGGAAGCTGGCAGCCATGTCTTTGTCCTGACTCAGGAGCTCCGCCATGTGCCTCTGGAGAAGGAGGGAAGGGCAAGGCTCTGCAAGACAGCACCGAAGTGTGTAAATATGAAAGATAATTGTATTTTTTTATTTTAAAACTGTTTCACTGTCTAATGGACATACAATATACTGCTAAATGTGTGTGGACTCCTGACCATCACATCAGTTAAAACAGTCTGCACTCTTCTGGGAAGGATTTCCTCATGATTTGGAGTGTGTGTGCACTTTAAAGGCATTGATAAGTGCACAGGCGCAAAGTCACGCTAAACAGAAAGGGCCTTGCCCAAACTGGCGAAAAGTTAGAAGAGTATTGCTGTCTAAATTGACGTTGAATGCTGTAGTGCAAATCAATACCCTAATAGCCCAACCCAACCCCTGAAAAACAGTCCCAGACCATTATGCCTCCTCCACCAAACTTTACTGTTGGCACTGTGCATTCTGGTAGGTTTCTCTTGGCGTAGGTTAAACCCATTGGACCATCAGACTACTACAGTGAACTCTTTGGTTCTCTGCTAAAACTAAGAAAAACGTAGATTCTCACTGCTGAGATTTTCAAGAAAATTGGGGGCACAAGTTACCTTGTACTGTAGCCTTGAGCTGATCATTTATGCTAACAAATATTGCAATAATTATGGCTGATATTTTACTCATTGATTCATTCACTCTCATGCGCTGTAGAATTATTTTCTTTCTTACTTTACCTTTATTTAAGCATTTTCTTTTTACAATCTAATTCTATACTAATCTATGGTCAGTTCAACATGCATACAGTAGGAAAGATGGTGCTTAAAAATCTATGCAAACAGGAATACTTTAAATGTCATTTGGAAAGAAAACATGTTTCTGCTGGAGAATATGTAAATGAAATGTCTGATAAACAAGACCCAACATACGTTTTCTGTACAGTGGACATGAAATGCTGTTCACGTGGTTTGGCTGGAAACTATAATATTGCCAAACTTGCTAATTGCAAATAAAGTAATATTTGCAGTTATCCCAGATGGTCATTACATGGTAACTGTATGTAAGATTCGAGAGTGCACAGTAGAACAAGCAGTTACACTGTCCAATCAAATTCTTACTTTGATTCCCTGGTTGCAAAAATGACAACACTACCTTACTAAGCAATAACCTACTGAGTAATAAAGCCACGTACAGATTGCAGATCCACAGAATGGAAGTCTGGTAATAGGTGCAGTGTTAATAAAGTGCAATGTGCATTACTGCAGTATGTGAGTGTGGCAGTGCATTTAAACAAAAACCCATACGATGCATTAGCATTACTGTGAGCAGCAGGTAAATGGCAATAACAGATATTTAACATTTAACACTGTAATAGAGTTCAATGTAACCAAGATCATCCTAACGTGCAATGTGCATTACTGTAAACGATGGGCAGGTCAGCAGCGAATATGAATGTATGACAGACCGTATGACAATGAAATGGTGCGTTGACATTGGTGTGAATGGTCAACGTGTTAAAGAGCCATTCACAAGCCTGATTCCCTGTGGAAGGAAGCTGTTGGTTAGTTTTGTTGTATATTACCATTAAGAAAAATGCAGGTTTTGACAAAAAGACAATCATTTTGAAAGTAAACACAGATGTAAACGTCTTTCGCATGGCAAACGATGTTGCGTAAGACTTTAATCAGAGGCTTGACTTGCTGCATTGCGTGGATGTGAACATGTCGACCAATCGCAGCCCTGTCGTTGAAGTGGAATTCCAAACCAATGGACCATCTTCATGGTTTTCCAACCCATCACATCCGTCTTTGCTGCGTTTTCCCATCCTAACAACTAGGCCTTAAGGGTGAATTTGAATCATCAATCATAATTCTGCAGACCATAATTTCTCTACATGTATATGAGACTCCAAGCTATAATTATCCATCCATCCATCCATCCATTTTCCAACCGCTTCTTCCGTTTCCGGGTCACGGGGAAGCTGGAGCCAATCCCA
>JBBPDA010000132.1:8622671-8642084 GCA_037974385.1 Arnoldichthys spilopterus | reverse complement strand
TATACAAAGAGTAAATAAGTAATAAATAAATAGAATTAAAAAGTATGTAAGTCAATACAAATTTAGCCTTTTCCATATTCCTTATTAAATAGTCCAGTAAATAGTCTGATGAAGGCTGGCAGGAAAGAGTTCAGTCCTGCAGTTAGGATTAGCCGATGACTGACAGTGCTTAGTTGAATCAACCCCAGGGTGTGAACAATAATATGATAATATGTACGTAAAATATATGTAATGTATATGTTTAACGTGGAGATGTTGCACATGTGGTGTAAATGTGACCCCTTTTTTTCAAGCGTTAGCCTGCATAATGTTTGCACCGTGCACATTTTAGACAAAACAGGCCGAAGAGAGGCGAAAAATCAAGAAGTTGCTGGTTCCAAGCTAGCTCAGCATTCTCTTAGCAAACATGTAGTTAGCGAAGGCTGACCTGTTGAGTGAGTGAATCAACATTACGAGTGCCCTGGGCACTATTTAGGAGGAATTCGTTCCTCCTGTAAAAGAAAGGAGCCTTGCTTGCTCAGCAGACCTCTAAGCACAGCACATGCTAACAGTGCCTTCTCTGTCACTAAGCTCAGGAGCAACACTTCGCTTGCCTTGAAATAAACGGATAATTGAGCATCCCATCAGCCAGCTGGACAGAAACCCAGAACAGTATGGTTTCTATATAAGCTCATTCAAACCAGGTGGCAATTTAGTATGCTTACAGCTAGCCCTGTGTTATTATCCCCTCTTTATGCTAACTTCCTGGCAGGTTCGACCCAAGCCCCGCAGCTATGGACTACACCACAGTCATTCTCCGGGTAGCCCTACTGTTCTTTGTGGCATGATGAGGAATACTTAAAAGCGACCACAAACATTCATGAGCCCACTGAAAGAAAAAAAAAAATCTATACTGGTATGCATGGAGTCTGTGCAGGAAAAACAATGGCGCTACAGTTCTTCACTGGTTGTAAGTAATTTATAACAACTTCATTACAAACTCAGGGAGACAATCATAATAGCTGTAACAACAGCCACAGCACAGCATGAATAGAGGAAAACCTCTCTAAAGCGGTCGTTAAGGCAGGCTAGGTTATCGTTCACACTGTATAAACGGCTGGAAAAACAATGTTGAGGGAACTACTGGTTCTGTGCTACGCTAGTTTCTTGTAGGCCCTCTCATCTATACCACATCCAAAATCCTCCACAGTCGACCTGCCAGGCCAGCTACAGAGAACAAAGCTCCCCGGCACAACTAGGTTTCAGGAAAAGACTGGGGGCTGAAAAAACAGCCTCCCACAATCCCCCTGAGAGATGAAAGTCCTTCGCCTCGGCACACAGCGGACACGCTTCCTGGCAGCCAAGAGTGGAACAGTAAAGCAGGGGGCTTACTGCCAGGTCTCTAACCCACCACATATTGCCAGTGGCACAACTGGCAGGACCAATTGTGGCATTAAAATCTCCCCACCACCGTGACAACAGAGCGGCCTGGCCAGGGCGAATTAGAGCTTTGTATAAGAATAGGAGCAGTGACGGCGAGGCTTTGCGATAGAGGAAAGGTCAGCTTCATTCCCCCGGTGGCTTAGGCAGCAATCCACCAACAAAGTGAACGGCACTGTTCCAGGGTTTAGGCCAGCGAATGTTAGGTGGAATAAATGTTCTTCAGTGACTACAGGGTCATAAATTAGACCTTTTGCTATAAACCCTTATTGGAATAAACTGGAATAAACTCTGATTTCTCACTCAATTCCAATTCAATGTGGTATTAATGAATAAAAAGAGAAAAAGAAAGAAACATCTCTGCAGAACAAAACCATTTTGACTTTGTGTGCATTTAGAAATGTTAAATATGCTTTTCCCATGTGTTGCAGGATTCCTATGGACCACAAATAATGCAAAATAAGTCTTGCTCCCCTTTACCTTAACTCTTGAAAAATGCATTGTATTTTTCTAGAAAAACTGAGAGGTGGGGTGGGTGTTGCGGGGGTGCATGCCTCTCCCCCCTTACGCACCTTTAAAAATACAGAGGATAGTTTGACTGGTCATGACATGGATGTGAAAGAAGTAAATTATATTACAGAACAAAGGATCAACAAAAGGTTTAGTTCACAAACACTCATTGTTAGCTTTTGTCCATAGTTGTTTAACTTAAATTCAAACCCAACAGCTCACCTTGATCCAACAGTGCACTGACTTTACTTTGAATTCCACCTTCACAAGCCAATGACTAAAAATATTCATGCTCAGTTTGTTTCCACCCACTGTTTAGCCCAAAATGTCTTATGGTTGTCCCCCCCGACATTCCCTTCAAGAGGATTGCCTTGTGTGGCAATATGACAGGTTCTAGAAATTTCTCTTACCAGTTTCTGGGTGAGGCCTGGTGGGGCCCAGTCATAGGTGATGGTGTTGAAGGTTGGGTCTTTGCGTGACACTACAGGATTGGTGATGATCATGCGATTTCGTTTATACACCCTTAGGCCACCTCCGCCTTTCACTTTGGCTGTCAGATGGGCATACTTGGAGTCTGCCAGCAGTCGGCCCATCTTGTGGTCGTCCTCAGCGTCCGAGCTGGGGGCGTGGTCTTCCTGGCTGCAGTGGCACTGCGTGCAGGCTTTTCTGTAGGGAGTGTAAATGAAGAAACCTTCATTCGCCATATGGGGTGCTTTCCTTCCTTGCTGTGACACATTGCACTCGAGTGCTGATTTACTTGAAAGCTACTTATGCTCTTAGATTTGACAGCGTTGTCAGCAGAGAAGATAAATAACATGACAAATATGGAGAAACACAGGCTGCCAGTTTCCTAGTAACAGCAGAAGTGAACATTTGTTATAATTACTTCCGTTTCAGTGAGTCTAGAGAGTCCTGCAACTTCAAAGCATGAACCAAACAACAAAATGCACTTCAGTTGTCAACAGCTTACACGATGTGCACTTAGCAGCGCTCAGCTTATGCTTGATCAAGTGCAATAACCTTTTTAAAACTTTTGGGTTTGTCTGCGTATTTGCCACGGCTCGTCTTTTCAAGCCTGTGGAAATCTAAACAGAGACACCCTCAAACACGACGACGCGCTCGCGGCAAATCAAGCGCAGCATTCCCTAAATGTCAAGGGAAAAGTGTAGGGAGGGCTTCCTCGTTTTCTTTACGTTTTCAGCAGAGAGAGTAAATCACCTCCAGGAATGTGGCAGGAATCCAGAGCAGATCCCTTTACATGTCAGACACACCGCACCCCGTCCTGCTGGCGGCTGCCCCACCGACATCTGGGGGGAGAATGAAACAGAAAGAAAAGGACAGAATCGTTATTCAGAGAATGGCAACAACGAGAAAAGACTTTAACCTCTCATGAACCTCCCTCATGAAGCAGTGAAATTTAACTTTAGTGAAGCAAGGTAACAGTGAACTCTGTCCACTGTTTAAAGTGCCGCTAAGAGCAGGACCTTGTGGTTTACGCGGCTGTGTGTGTAAAATGAAGAGAGGTATGGACAAAATTCTGGCATTTGTCCTATTTTTAGTAGATCACATTATGCAATAGTGTGTCATGAACCACATAAGCAAGTCTCGTTAAAGTTGCTGTATGCTACCATCATGATCACACTTCAAAAAATAAAATAACAATCGAATCGAAATAATAATAATAGCAGGCCTGTTCATGTGTCTATCCCTAGTTTAGTGTTACTTTGATCCATTCACACTGTAGATCATTCACAGCTGCCAACGTTCTGTTTTTTTTGCCTTAGCTGTGGTCTCATGGCGGAGATTACAGTTTATAGCAGTCAGTCTTTCACAAAATACTGGTGCAGTGCAGTGTCATCACAGGAACAGCCAATACTGGGGATCAGATTCCATCTGCTAGTTTTACTGGCTAATATGGCTCACTCAGGTTAGCACAGTGTGTTGTTTTTGTGCACTGAAACAGGCGCCACCACCACCAACTAAAACAGATGCAAATCGAAATCAAGCAGCAGCTAAAGGGTCTCACGGGAAACAGAAAAACCTCCTGGAATAAGCCTTACATTTCATCCAATTGGAAAGTAAAAAATGTTGGAAAAAATATATAATATCAAATATATCAAATGTTTGTGGTTAGGCCTGTTTATAGAGTGAGCCGTCACACGTATTTGTCATTAAAATGCGGATTAGAGTGGAACACTCACATCTATGTGCCCAGAGTCCAGAATTTTTGGGATTATCGGGCACCGTGATAAATGGGCTTACGTTTTTTTTCACACCTCTGTGTGTCACCCACCTCCGTTTTTATGGGTAACAGGTACGATCATTATAGGTTTGCTTTCGGACTGAGTTTTGTTTAATTGAGCCTTTTCCAGATTCAAACCACTGCGCTAAATATATTTTGACACTCGACGGCGAGACAAGTCACAAACTTTGTCTAAATGAAAAATCCAGGCGTGAACTGAAGCAGGAGGTAGTGTCTGAACAAATTTTACTCATAAGCTATAAAACTGAAAAACAGAAAGCTTCTGGTGAATCAGGCATGCCAGGACACAGATTCACACTGGTCCACACACACACACACACACACACAGTGTGTCACAAAACACACTGACACGGTCAAGTGTGCATAACATCACCTGGAAACAAAGTCCTCTCACAAACACGACTCACAAGTCTCCCATGACTACAATAAAGGCAGTGACTCTCCAGCATACTGCCTATTCTCTATACACCGGTCAGCCGGAACATTAAAACCACTAGAGGGAATGACATTGAGTATTCTGTTGTCTCAATACAGTGGCACCTGTCAAGCTATGAGATATATTAGGCAGCAAGTGAACAGCTGGTTCTTGATGTTGATGTGCTGGAAGCAGGAAAAATGGATAAGTAAAAGGATCTGAGCCACTCTGACAAGGGCCTTACTGTGATGGCTAGACGACTGAGTCAGAGCATCTCCAAAACGTTAGGTCTTGTTGAGTGTTCCAGGTGTGCAGCTACCAAAAGTGATCCAAGGAAGGACTGATTCCATAGAAGAGCTAGTGTGGTTTAAAACCTAAAAACCGACTCTGATAGAACGTTGTCAGAACACACAGTGCACCACAGACCTGTTCTGGCAACTAAGGGGGACCTACACAATATTAAGAGAGGTGGTTTTAATGTTATGGGTGATCAGTGTAATTGTGATACATCTAAAGCATCCACACCCATATCATCTTTAACACTGTGTCTCCAAATGAGCAGCTTTACATGAGGAAGGAAACGCTCTTAACTCCATGCCAATATAAAATTTTATTCTGAATTCTTTTGGACCATTTCCATTGATCCACTCATCACTGAACTGATCAAAAGAAGAGTTCAAAGAACAGCGACAGTGACAGTATGTACCCAGCCTTTGCTGCTCGTCATAAGTGGCTCAACACCCAATACAAGCACACACTTGTTGTCCTGGCCCCTAAAGGGGATGATTACATGATCCACAGCTCGTGTCTCTGTTTGAAAAGTGTACAACAGCTTGTCTTAAGCCTTATGCCAAGTCTTGGGGCCTCTGTGTTTTCCCCAGAGTCTCAACAACAACCAAGCTCCAGTTTGTCCACGTGCGGTTACAAAATCAGCCCTTGGAGCTGTTTGTTTTCATGTGGGACCAAAGCCAAGAGTCTTCCAAAGAGACAGAGAGAGATGTCTTCCTGAAAAACAGAATGGTGAAGAAAACAAAATAAGCAAAATAATAGAAGAAAAGTCAGACAGGAGCTGAATTCTTTACCAGAGAGGGGCTATGTGAAGTAAACTGTGGAAAAGACTCATTTGTATCAGGTCACTGCAATCCTTTTCTCACAGAAAGCTCGGCCTAAACGGCAGTAGCCTGGGTGTGCACTCCAGCGTTAGACAGACGTTACAGTCAGTTACAGTTACAACATGGGGCATGTCTGAATTTCAGTACTGCTTTAATGTGCCTTGGACAATTTTGCCACATGATTTGGAAGTGAGTTACACGTACGTTACACAAGTGGTCTCTCACAGTATATGATGGGAGGGTTTTTTCAAGAAGAACACACTTGTCTTTAGCTAGTCCAGCCTCAGCGGGCAAATCATCTAGCTAAATGAACTGTAATACAAGCATTAATGAGAAGCCTGATGATAACGGTTGCAGGTTCTGTCCTGGCCCTGGTACTATTGAGGTACCCTTGAGCAAGGTAGCGTCCACACTACACTGCTCCCCATGTGCTGTTAAAAGCTGCCCACTGCTCCAAGTGCGGATGGGTTAAATGAAGTGGTCAAATTTTGTTGTGGTGCACTTTGTGATTGGGTGTGTTCACTATAACAAAATCCTTCATTTGAGCTGGAACAGCATAAGTTTAACACAGTTACATTTCGGCTGACGCTTTTATCTAAAGCGACTTCCAAGACACGGAGCAGTGTAGGGGGACGGTACCTTGCTCAAGGTTACCTCAGTAGTGCCTGGGCCAGGATTTGAACCTGCAACCTTCAGGTCCCAAGGGCAATGTCTTAACCACTAGGCCTCCACTGCCCACCGAGCATAACAACGACAAACACTACAAATATGTACTGGATTAAAATCACAGGTCTGGTCTGTAATTACCTAAATTACACTACCTCCCTAGGTAAAGCGAATCCGTTTCTGCAAAGCCCCAATTAGCAGTTAGGAACTATGCTCTTGAAGAGCTGTGTCTTCTCCTTTGCCAGCAAAAGACAGTGTGAGAGGACAGGTATGACAGATGTAAAGGGGAGATATGTAATAACACCAGCTCAGAGCGCTCTCTCGCTCTCTGATGGGGTTTGACAAATGGTCTTTCCATCAACACATAATAGTCCCATAGGCATCACATCACCGGACTTGTATGAGCCTCCAGCGGGAACATCACTCAGTGAGAACTGTGGCTTAAGCCCAGTGATGAAGGGTCAGGAAAAAAATAGCATCATGAATAAAGGGCAAACAAAACAACATTTGACACATCCATGGCACTAAATCCCTTCATGAGCTTCCCACAACGGCAGACCCTGTAAACACCCTCCACCCATGCTGGATGTGTGGATGTGGAGTGCTTGTATTGTTTGTTTTTGTACATTTTCAGGACATAATTATGTCACAACAGGGATAATCTACAATGAAAGAAGCAACAAAACCCTACGAGTTTGTAGAGAGAATATTTAAAAAGCTGTGTTGTGTTTCTTTCCTTTGTAATGACATAAAAGACATAAACATTTAAAATTAGAACTTTAAATTATACGTTCAATTATGAAAGTGACTGCTTGTCATTGTGAACACACTCATTCACTCAAAGTGCACCACAACGAAATGTGACCTCTGCATTTAACCCATCACACGTGGACCAGCAGGCAGCTAGGAGAAGCGCCTGGGGAAGTGTGCAGCACCTTTTTTAATGGTGGTGTGACCTTTTGTTCACAAGGGCAAGATCCTAACCACAAGGCCACCACTGCCCTCGTGCATACCACTTATGCATTCACACTTATGAAGCTGATGTGCTGGAACCAGGAAAATGGGCGAACGTAAAGATCTGAGCCATTTAGAATTGCACCATATTATGACGACCAGACGACTGAGTCAGAGCATTTCCAAAACAGCAGGTGGAGTGTTCCAGGTGTGCAGTAGTTAGTCCCTTTCAAAAGTGATCCAAGGAAGGACAGCCTGCGAACCGTCAACAGGGTCATGGGCACCCAAGGCTCAAGGCGCCATGTTGAGAGTAAAGGTAGGGCCGATCCCACAAAAAAGCTAATACAGCACAAAAAGTTAATGCTGGCTATGTCAGAACCCACGGTGCACCACAGTCAGAGCTGTTCTGGCAATTGAGAGGAGAGGGACGTACACAATATTAGGTAGATGGTTTTAATGTTATGGCTGATCGATGTATATATAATACATATGGTACATGTTTTTTTAGGCACTATATTACATATGGGACATTATTTGGCATGGGTTCATATATATATATATATATATGACAGTATACTGAATAGGGCTACATATTATTACATATGTGCATTCATATATAATATATATGGGACACATGTATGACCCCACACCCTGACAGCGTATAAAAACTGCATGTCAGTGAGCGTGTGTGGGTCTGTATGTGGGAGAGAGCCAGAGACTAAAGGAGCAAATATGTGACAAGGTGGTGTTACCCACTCGTACTGCGCACCCTTGACACTTTCAGCCCGTGACACTTCTAATGAACGACCTGGAAAGCTCCTGAATGGCTGTTTTGTTCAGCTGTGAGGCTCAAGTTTCCAGAGAAGTACACAGGTCAAGTGGCCATTCATCACCCACAATTATGTGGTGGTAGTACAAAAACGTTAAACGACTTTGGGTCCGTTACCGGGCAAAACAAATCACAAGTATATACGCTATCGCTTATTTATGTCCTCCAAATACATTCTGAAGTGACCTTCTCAGCTTGCCATGGACTACAGTAACTCAGGCAGGCATGTGCGCTTTAAATCCCAAACACTACACTGTAATCAGTCTCCGTCAGTTTTATCGTTGATAAATCCTCATGGCGTATCTGAAACCTTCCACGAATAGCTCTGGCCATAAAACTCCTGATGTCCAGCAGCGCTTGTGGACAGAAACTGCTTACTGTCTGCAAACAGACAAATGTTGCTCCACAGAGATTAAACACAGTGTAGAAAGTGTAAGCTCGAGTCAGGGGGCTGCGTTATCTAACGTTTCACATTTACTTAAGAGCTCATGCAGCCCATGATTTGGGATTTTATTGGTAATATATCATACATACTGACATACACTCTACATATATATATGTATATAGAAACAGATGTATTCTTTGACTGTATGAAGACTTGTTAACATTAATCATTCAACATGTAAAAATACATTTTGTTTTTCTACCCTATGAAGACGTGAAAGTGGAAAGACACTAACGCGTGGCAGTTTAAGGGGAAGTGAAGTGAGAGACATTGTGGGAAAAATTCATATCTCAGCTTCCACACAGACACTTTTAAGACCCTTAGTGGTCTGAGAATTCCTGGAAATATGATGTCCTCTCTCTTAACTTGACTGACAGCCAAATAAGCAGCAAAACTCAAGTTGAAACCAGTCAAACCTAAAGTTAAATGTGATCGAATCACTTGCATTCACTCGGTTACTTTAAGTGCAATCTTAAAGAGCCTATAGGGTGAAAAACTGCATTAAAAGGGTTTGATAATTCATGTAAGCACTGTTAATGGTCCCAAACCTGCTGTTCGTTCCCCAGTCCAAATACTGATACAAAGCTATAGAACAGTTCCATTTTAAATATGTTGTTTTTGTGAGGTCACAAAAACCGAGGCATCTTTTTGGCCTACAGCGGTTTAGCCCCACCCATTCAGGCTAAAGTGATAAGGTGTGTTTCAGCCAGGATGGCTTCTTGAATAAAGCAGAGTCATTGACAGGACGATATCAGAACGATACTGGAATTGTACTGGTATCAGCAGATAACAGTCCTAAATTATAAATATCAGCTATATTTCATGATGCAGTCCTTGTATTCCAGAAAAGCAGAGCATCTAGGGGAAGCTAAGCTACTGTTGCGATAATGTCTGCATTTTATTCTGGAAAAGGCTGGATTTCTATACCCTCTAAAAATAATACTCTCTGAATAAATGCATACAGTTCTCTGTAATCCTAAGCCAGATTAATTTACTCATCGGAAATCATCGTTTCCATATTGGTACATTCAGATGATCTATTTAGATCATGCGGCACTCACACACTGAACAGTGAATTTGCCCTCTGCAATTAACCCATCCAGTTAGCCCACCAGTGTACATACAAAAGGTGCAGGAGCAGTGGTGTGCATACAGCAAATCAACAGCCAGTTCTTGAAGTTGATGTGCTGGAAACAGGAAAAAATGGACGAGCATAAGAATCTGTCACTTTGACAAGGAGCATTTTTGTGACGGCTAGACGACCGAGCCAGAGCATCTCCAAAACGACAGGTCTTGTGGAGTGTTCCAGGTGTGCAGTAGTCAGTACCTACCAAAACTGATCCAAGGAAGGACAACTGGTGAATCGGCGACGAGGTCATGGGCACCCAAGGCTCACTAACGCATGTGGGGAGTGAAGGCTAGCCCGTCTGGTTCGATCCCACAGAGAAGCTACTGTGGTGTAAAAAGTGAACACTCCAGTAACATCCTTCAAACCCAAACTTAAACATCTGTCCAATTCCAAAATGTTTTTCTTTTAGGCAAACATCTGCAGATGTTGATATGATTCCAGTATCGTTTGTCCAATAACTACTTATGTTGCCACATTACATACATTTCTAAATATAATATAGTTAAATATAAACATAATTTAAAAAAAAAATCCCATTAAAACACACTGCATGTCCCTCCAACAAAAACACATAGGAGCACAACATAAAGACAGAGCCTTCGCTGTCCACCCACCCACAGCTCGGGCTTAAATCTGCCCAAAAGCCTGTAAATGTGTCAGCCTGGCTGTGAAGCCGGAGAGCTTCTGTGTGCTGGAGTCTCCAGACAGACTGTGTGAACACAGGAACCTGAGGGAAGTCACAGAGGTGCGAGCGGCATTGCTGAAGCCCAGCAGAAGTATTTTAATGGCTCTGTCAGGTTGTGAGAGACTGAGAGAAAACAGATAAGAGGTCTGTGGGCCACTGGCCTTCATTCTGTGGGGTGTGGGTGGGCCATGGAGAGTGGGCACACATACAGGCTGTTCATCTAAAAATAATGGTAAACACAGTGTGACAGGAAGTAGTGAAATGTGTGGAGCTAATGCTAAAGGACACTGACTGTAGACTGAATCTACTATTGCCTCCTCTTCTCATGTAACACCTAGAAATAACACTAACACTAACTCTATCACACGTGGAAACCTTGAAAACGTGTTGTTGCACAAAGCATGGCGTTTTGTTAAATGTATATATTTCTTCTGCTTTCATTCCCACACAGAACGACAGCTTCTGGCATGTTTTGCACACCGAAACCCCCCAAATTGTCCAGAACCTAGAGTCCTAAACCCGTAAAAATGACTGAAATGAACACTGGAAGGAAAAAATAGTTTCAAATAGTTAAAAGAGTTTCTCTCTCACCTTCTGCATTCCCGAAATCACATCCATATTGCCAGAAATTACAATGTTTCCAAAGTCAACTCTACACAAGCGGAGCCAGTGGGGTGCTCGCCCAGCAGTCGCGGTACAGCCCGAGATGCTTCCCCACGTAGGACTGAGGGTATTTAACTAAAGCGGGTTTTGCTGCCCTTATTTCTTTCCCCACCCGCATTCCGACAAAGCCACGCCCTCCAGTGAGAGAATTGGCTAGCGGGCGCTCAACTCCTGCGCTGCGATTGACCGGCATCGCAGGAAGGCGGGAGTTCGCTGTCAATACGAGTGATGACTCCTGTTGGGAATCCCTGGCCAGCACGCCGTCCGCCAATCGCAACGAAGAGACCGCCCGTCTGGCCAATGGGCGCCCTCCTTTTTTTTGCAGCGGGGACTTCAAGGCTGCAAAAATGATGTGACGTGACGTCACCTGCGTGCACGTACGCTATGACTCACGTTGTCTGTCATCAGTTAAACCTCCCGAAATCAGGGGAGGATGTTTCCTGCGTTTCGGCCGCACACTTTATTTTGCCTTTTTAAGGCAGCGGAATGCATTAGCATGTGGCTGGCCCGAAAAGAGGGCCTGTATAAATGTATTTTTAGACCTTTCCTGTGGGCCGTGTCAAGCTGATTGGGAAGTTGCCTGGTGTTTATGAACTGGTCATAGTTCCTGGTGAAGTAGGGGCCTGGCTTCGGAATGTCAGACAATTCATAACCCAGTTCCAATGAATTGTTTGCTAATGCTATCAACACAGTTTACTTACACATCCACTGATTGCACTATACACCCATCAGTCATAACATTAACACCACTGACAGGACCAGGTCTTGTGGAGTAGGACCAGGTCTCGTGAAGTAGGACAAGGTCTCGTGGAGTAGGACCAGGTCTCGTGGAGTAGGACCAGGTCAGGTGAAGTAGGACAAGGTCTTGTGGAGTAGGACAAGGTCTTGTGAAGTAGGACCAGGTCTTGTGAAGTAGGACCAGGTCTTCTGAAGTAAGATCAGGTCTTGTGAAGTAGGACCAGGTATTGTGGAGTAGGACAAGGTCTTGTGGAGTAGGACCAGGTCTTGTGAAGTAGGACCAGGTCTTGTGAAGTAGGACCAGGTCTTCTGAAGTAGGATCAGGTCTTGTGGAGTAGGACCAGGTCTTCTGAAGTAGGACCAGGTCTTGTGAAGTAGGACCAGGTCTTCTGAAGTAGGATCAGGTCTTGTGGAGTAGGACCAGGTCTTGTGGAGTGCTTCAGGTATGCAGTAGTAAGTACCTACCAAAGGTGCTCCAAGAAGGACAACTGGCAATAAAGTCATGTGGGGAGTGAATGTTAACCCCTCTGGTGCGATTCCTCAGAAGGCCTACAGTGGTTAAAAAAACGTGATGCTGACTCTGATAGAAAGGGGTCAGAACACAGTGCACCACAGTCACAGCTGTTTCAGCAGCAGGAGGGACCCACCCAGTATTAGACAGATGGTGTTAATGTTATGGCTGATCGATGTGCATCAGCAGAGAGGCATTAGGGATTTCTTTTAGGTGTATAAGGGGAACTAACAGTTAGTTAACATATAACGTGGTCCAATTTTCCACATTTTCCACCAGTGAGGCAGAACCAGTGGACTAAGAAGACATAAGTTTTACTTTAACAGCCCAAAATGCTTTTCCTCAATGTGTTTATTAAGCTAAACACTTAAAACAGTGATTTGGCCTCTATAGTGACAGAAGTTTAAAAAACAGATATGTTAAGGGGCAGTGGTGGCCTAGTGGTTAGGATGATGCCTTTGAGACCTGAAAGTCACAGGTTCGAGTCCCGGCCCGGGCTCTACTGTGTTCACAATAACAAATAGTCTAAAAAAAGCTGTGTAAAAGCTCATATATCTGTCCATTTTCAGTGCCCGTCTGAGGATGTCGCAAAAACATTTACATTTAATCATTTGGCTGACGCTTTTATCCAAAGCGACTTCCAGGACAGAGGAAACAATCAAGCATTCGCGTTGCATAGATCAACAAAAAACGCTCTCTTTGTTGCTCTCGTCCTGCCTTGTGTGTTGACAGGGTCCCTAAATCTCATCCCAGTGACACAACTTAGCAAAGTAAAGTGTGAACACTCCCCTGTGTGTATGTATTTGAAATACTACATTTAATTTCTTAATAAAAAAAAATGAAGACAAACAATAAGAGACTTCTGGTTTATACTGTTTATATTAATTCTGATAAAAAATGTCTTCATTACAATTGTTCATACCATTGGGGCTGAGATATTTCAGTGGTATCATCCAAATACTTCATAGTCAGTTCATGCTTTACCAAAATACACATGTAATACACATGTACCGTGCTCCCACCCCATGTACCAACTCGCAGTTAGATTTTTGCAAACACTTAATACATAATGTGTGAATAATGTTTAGGGGGAAAAACCTTTGAGGGCCTTAATTCTAACATTATGGTTTGGCTTTTTTATCTTAGTGTTGCTGCATCTGGTGCTGTTATTCCACATGAACTTGTGTAATAAGAATGTAATCAGAGCCTATGGCACCATTCAGAGTTCCAGGCTTAGCACGTCTATGCTAAGTTAAGCTGAATCTGTACAAGTATGTGACCATATACACATATTTCCCAAAACAGCCTACTACTACCACAAAAAATCAGCATGGTACAGAAGCAAAGAAAAACGAACGAGATAAAGAAGGAAAAGCTGCATAAGGGACATCAAATGTCCCTTTTTGTTTTTAAGGCAATGTGACATCCAGCCTTTGCCACGTATGGCCTGTATCAAATGCACAAGAGCATCTAATCTAGGTAAACCTTCATCCAGATGATCCTAAACACGAGGGATAAACACACAGACGTGTTTTCAGATTGCATACATTGTTCTCAGAATTGTCTTATCTCCCAACCTTTACAAAACACTCAACACATATTTGACCCATGCCTGACCTCTTCATTGGCCAGTCTTCTGTTCACTGTCCTTGCTACCAACCAGAGGAACACCCCAAACGCTTGTGCTCTTTTGACACACACTCGGGCACTTAATGAGGTGTGTGTGCACGTGTGTGTGTGTGTGTTCTACATGATGATGCGGGGCTCAGGCACAGAGTCTGTGATGGACTTGTGGGGCAGAACGTTGGCACCGTTGATGTAGAGCTCATCGTTGACGATCACATCTTCACCCAGAACCGTCACATTCTCCATCCGCACCTGAAATAGAACATCAGAGTCTTGATGTGATACGCAGGTTTTCATGCAAAGGATATTTAGGGGGGGGGGGGGGGGTTGTCTTCCGTCCTCTAACTGACTAGCTGGTCATCCCTCAACGCACAATGGGACCAAGCTGGGATGGCGGAAGGCTTGTGTGCGCTTCCTCTTAGACATGTTAAAGCAATGGGCAGCTCATTATGCTTGGTAGGAACTAGTTGCCAATTCTGTGATGTCAGCTGACCGACAGCTATGCTGAGTGACTGGGGAGAGGGAGCCCTTCCTACCACCCTGCCGGAGAGTGAGCCTAGCTATGCGCTCTTGTTTTCTCAGCCACTGATGTAAACAGTAAACAGATGTGGAAGCTAACTAATGAGGTCACCTTGAAGTTCCGAGTTCAAGTTTATGTCAGAAGGTAAAAATGTGATGCAACACCCTTTCACCTGCCTCTGGATCAGGCACCAATTTACACCCAAGCGTAGCTAATGCTACTCTCAGATCAGTGTGAAAGGTCATCTTCAATAAATACCCACACACTCCTGCTGGCCCAGAGCCTGTAAAAAGACTCACTAGCTCGGGTAAGTCACATGCTTTGATTTCCACAATTGTCTTAAAATAGAGACTCCAGCCTGCAGCTTATAATAACAACTGCAGTGACAATACAATAGACTAAATAGACAGCAGGAGCAGCTGGTCCCACTTTTTCTAGACAGCTCCCTATAGATTATCTATATAGGTTAAAATTATTTTTTGCTATATGCAAAGTATGCTTCTAAAAAGCTTCTACAATAATCAAATGTTACTCATAATTCAAAAAGAATCAGGCGCCACTTCACTTCACCCCAAATGCGATATTGCCTTTTCATAACATTCTTAACCATTCATAACTGTAAAGTTCTGTAGCCATTACAAGGACTCCAATGAGTGATGTGCTGTTGCCATTACGTTTAATGCAGTATCGAACATGCTGAAATCTTAGGCAGTACGATAAATCAGCTGATGGTCATAACTGCTTAACCTAAAAACAGGCCAACACATTCCCTATTGAAGTGGTGGTGTAACGGCTTAGGGAGCTGCCCCTGTGATCTGCCACAATGACAAATCCTCACTCACTTTCACTTTTCAGCATCTTTTCTCATTATAATAAGTGGATGCCAAAACATAGTCATATGCAACAATTTAAGTGCCTCAAGAAGCCTAAATTACGCTTTGTTGATTTTCTAAGAGACAATAAGCAGAAACCCCTACAGAGAACCAACTTCTGTATATAAGGGCAGTGGCGGCCTTATGATTAGGACCTTGTTTCAAGTCCCAGGGTACCCTTGAGCAAGGTACAGAGTGTGTTTACAGTGACAGTTTAACAAGCATAATAATAATAATAATAATAATAATAATAATAATAATAATAATAATAATACATATATAAACAATCTATAGTGGCCTATATATAGTTTATGGCACACTTTACACTTTAAGTGTATAGGATTTATTTTTCCAAATGCTAAATTTATCAAATAAACAGAAACTGTGCATTAAATTTCAGTTTGAGTCCAGTATAGCAGGAGTGTCCAGCTCCAGTCCTGGAGGGCCGGTGTCCAACACACCCTGCTCAGGAGTAAGTGTGTTTGGGGAGGGAAACTACCAAACTGTGCTGAACATTCAGCCCTCCAGGAATGGGTTTGGACACCCCTGCAGTAAACGATGTGTACTTGTTGCCATTCAATCAACAAAACATGTCATGTGACCAGGGATGTTCAAACTTCAGTTCTCCCTCTTTGGTAATGAAGAACAGAAGTCCTTACCCACTGTCCTACAGAAGAACTCCAGCCCACAATGCAAGACTCTAGCCAGGAGTGAGAGCGGATGTGAGCTCCCTTCAGAACTGTGCAGCGCTTGATCCGCACACCATCTTCCAGAACAACGCCAGCACCAATGGTCACATTGGGCCCAATAGTACAGTTCTCACCGATCACTGCAGTGGGGTCCTGGATTGGAAAATAATTTGTTAAAAGAAATAAATCAGCAAAAAACTTTTCACCTCACTCCAAATTTTGTCCTGGAAATACAAAGTAGAAGTCTACTCAACAAACTGAGCTGTTAAGGTACAACTATCTGTAAAAAGGACAGAAGCGCAGTCTTCATTGTGGGAGTCACTACTATTGTTATTTTTGGAACATTTGTCCATTTCCACTACTCCTTTAAGGAGGCCAGAAAAAGCATTTATTCTGTTTCTTAAAAAGTGTTCCCTGATGTCTATATGCAAAGTATGTGGCTTTGGTCAGGTAGAAAAATGCCCACAAGTGGTTTTACAGGCACATTTACAAACCAATGATTTGGCGCCAGAATGAAACAGGCTGTTTCGATTTATTTGGAGTGCTCATGAATATTTGATGTGCTCTGCTCTGACTGACTGGTTGACCATGCGGCACAACAATGCAAGATATTTACTGGGATGGAGGTTTAGATGGAGAACCTGTATCTTTGAGACTGAATCAGAGGTGAAACCAATGGTGAGGAACTCACAGATTGGAATTGAATGTATATGAGTGAAGTCAACTTAGTTTAACAAACTGAAAAGTGGTGTTATTACTCACAGCCTTAAATTACAGTAACCTAGTTAACCGACCAAGTTAGCTACAGTTGTTACGTCAGTAAAATTTTCAGTTTAAGATGACAGCATTAGCCAAAAAGGGGATAAAAATCATGCAAGCATGGCTACTTACAGGCTGTGGTTGTGATGGCAGCTGAAACTGCCCCTTACTTCAGTGATTCAGTGACTGTGATGGCTGTTATTGCCTGGAACAATACATTTGTGTATATTGTCTGCCATTTTCATAATTGTTGCTAGATGTCTGTGCTGGCAGCATGGCAAAACGTGGGATGGACTATGTAAACGGGAGATTGAAAATAAAGAGCGCACATATTATGCTATATTCTTGGTTTGTTGGGATTTGCCTTTGTATTTATTGTCAAAATAAAGACAACAAAGAAGCAGCCATGTAGTTTAAGGTTTATGGCATGTCAGTTCTGTGTACCAAACTCTCTTTTGTCAGCTAGGTCAACGTAGTTTCTATTCTAAGACTTTAAGATTAGGGCAGAAGTTTTGATCTTGGATTTTCAGGAATCTATTGCTTCTCATTTTGGGATGTTATTTTTGGTTTACTGTACTTTTGTAATTAACAGAGTAATTACTTATTATATTTGTAAATGCTACTCTTATATTATGGTCCTGCAAATGAAGGGAGGTATCTGAAAATAAAGAGTGTAATAAGTGATTGGTTCATGCTGCCACCTAGTGGACTAGCACAAACACAAGCAAAGCGGTCATAAACAGAAAAAAAAAAAAAAAAAAAAAAAAAAAAAAAAAAATCACAAGGCATGTTTCTTACCACTAGCACATTGCCGAGAAAGCCAGGCCCTGTGCGTAGTCTCTCAGGAGCGTGCTGTCTGACGGACTGCAGATACATGCACATGCCAGTCAAGAAGTCTTTAGGCTGCCCAATGTCCATCCAGAACCCTGGCACACAAACAAGAACAGTAGTATAATTGCAACATGCAAATTACATGTTAAAGCAATGTTTTTTTAAAACATGTAAACAATTTTCTCGCTTACACTATTAATTAACCAAGACCAGCTCAATATACTTCATATTCTTCAGCTTTGCACTGGAAATACTGACTAAAGTAGACATTTGGAGTGAGGATATGAGCTTCTGACTGAACCATCGATTTAGGGTAGCGTGCTGTTGTACCTTGAAGCTCCATGGCATAAAGATGCCCCTCCTGAGCCATGACAGGAAAAATCTCTTTCTCGATTGAAGTGGGTCGTAGCTATGGAAAAGCACAGAGTGAAATAAATATGTATACACTAAAACCCTCCAAACATTAAAAAATTAAGGCCAGTAGAACCAGTAGGAATGGTAAATAGTACAATAAGCTTGTAGCACTTTTGCTGAAACTATCCATCTCAAACTCGGGTGCCAAACCTGGATTCTCCTCAGCATAGAGGGGCTAAAGATATACATTCCAGCGTTGATCTTGTTGGAGACAAACACCTGGGGCTTCTCCACAAAGCGGTGAATGCGGCCAGTCTCGCCTTCATACACCACCACACCATACTTTGATGGCTCCTCTACTTTAGTTACCTGTAACATTAGCCACATGATCACATGACCAGTCAGAATAGAGAGATGTATTGTGATTAGAAGGTCCAGTAGCACAGTGAGACAATGGCATGTATAGCTAATAGCTCAGTTTCTTTTACATGATAATATACCACAGAATCTTTTGGGAAAAAAGTGTGAAATGTTTGTACCTAATTAAGCATTATGCTCAAAAAGCCCTTGATTATTTTTTTGTAGAATGCAGTGACTTTTTGGCATTGTCCTCACCAACAAACTGATGACTCATTGTGCACTTTATTAGAAACCCCTACTTATAACTCCGCACTGATTTTGTACAGTTAGAAGACTTGCTCTTGCTTCATCAGTTTTTAACCACCACTCTTAACCAATATGTTAAACTGTATGTAAAAACTCCAGCAACATATTTGTGTCTCAAAAGCACTACCATGCAGCAAAAATGTGACTAATGCTGCTGTACTGAGAATATTCACCATCCATGTTTGGTGAACAGCGACCCTGTGCTCCAAAACTGACTAGTGATAAATTGGGTAGAGCAGAGAAGACTGAGGAGCTGCAGTCTGTAACTGTACGTATATAATGTACATGCTATAAGGTAGGTGGAGGTAAAATCCAATGGAAATACTGAACAAGGTAAATGTTTCTATAAATGATTAATTTAATTTGATTTATAGAATTATATCAATTCACAATGTTAATTACACAATGTTACTCAATTTTTGTTTCTGGCATCTAAGTGTTACATTTCAACTGCTTATGTCTAAATCCGATGTAAAAACAGCTCTGTTCATCACAAACTTTGGTTGTATTACCACAGTCCACAAAATGTTTTCTGGACAGTCTAAGAAAGTTCTAGAAAGATTCCAGAGAATTCTAGAAAATTCTGGACAATTCCACAAACGTCTTTGTTCTAGACAGTTCTCACATTTCCAAAATATTCTGGAAGTCTACTTAGCATTTAAAGTGAATGAAGAATGTTCTTAGTGAAAGTGACTCTTTGTCATTGTGAACACACTCAAGCACCACAACAAAATGTGACCTCTGCATTTAACCCATC
>JBBPDA010000132.1:8602419-8622571 GCA_037974385.1 Arnoldichthys spilopterus | reverse complement strand
GCATTTAACCCATCACACGTGCACACATGGAGCAGCGGGCAGCTACCAACAGCACCCGGGGAGCAGTGTAGTGGGACTGTACCTTGCTCAAGGGAACCTCAGTAGTGCCCGGGCCGGGACTCGAACCTATGACCTTCAGATCCCTAAGGCAGCGTCCTAACCACTAGGCCACCACCGCCCACTTAAAAACTACATTTCAAAATGTCATTGTCCTGAGCACAGAAGCAAAGTTTGACCAAGAAGCACACTTTGTACCCAGGAACAAAAATAAAATGCAGCTTTGCTCCGTAGTGTAATTAATATTAACTTTGGACAATGGCTAAAAGAAAGTTGTGCTAATGTCAAGTTGTGACTTACAACAATGGTGCCTTCTTTGCCATGGTTCTTATGAAACTTAAGCATGTCCTCAAATGGGAAATCGCAGATGACGTCGCTGTTGAGCACAAAAAAGGGCTCCTCGTTGTCAGTCAGCAGTTCCCGGGCCAAAGCAAGTGGACCAGCTAAAGGAAAACAGATTGTGATGAAGATTTACACAAAAGTTAGAGTATTACATTAAGCTCTCAAACTGCCTAATTCAGTTATTCATCTGAATGCTGCTCAGTAGCTACTATGGAGGATTCCGTAACTTCCAGGGGTGTCCAACAAGATGTACAAATTCAGCTGCATGAAGAACTGATTATAGCTTTACTTCATAAACTAAGCACTTATTTTTTGGCCAAAATAAACATATTTGGCTATGACAAACGTGAAGACAAGCTTTGTGTATTGTTGTTTATAGCTAATACTGTACTAGTGTATAAATAGTTAATATTTGTGTGCTCACATTGTGTATTTGTACAAATAATTCCAAACTCTACAACAATATTTGATTTAAAATGTGGTGGGAAAATACAACCTATAGAATAGGACATGATTAGTCAATTGCTAAGACTGACACCCCTATTGACTACTATGCAAATAAAATCTAAGTGATGCATTTGTGAGAGTGAAGAACTACAGTACAGGCTCACAAGTCTTAATACAATGCTTAATACACCACAACGCTAATGATTTTATTACTACATTGCAAAATGGCTAGAAGATAGAAGTCTAGACCTACTGGTGGCTCACTTTCATTTAAAATGTAAAGTTTTTGAGATGTAACTGTAGCGCTCAGGAGACAGAATGTACCTACCTGTGCCCAGTGGCTCCTTCTCATGTGAAAGGGAGATTTTTATTCCAAGCTGTCAAAGTCAGAATATGTTATTACTCACCCAGAACTTATGTGCTGATAAATTTACACTATATATCCATTTCCTTTTAACTTAGTCTTACACGTCATTTCAGAGCAAACTTTGCTCCCATATGTTGACACTAAGACACTGTAAAGCAAATTGGGCTTTTCTACTGTAGTACAACACATCAGTACTACTTGACAGAATCAAACAGGGTAGGGCCAAATTAGTCTTACCCTCTGTTCTTGCGCTTTCATCTCCCTCTCTAGGAGTTCAGACATGTAGCTCACGGCCAGAATGACATGGCGAACTCCAGCCTGTCCACAAACAGTCACAAAATAAACAGGTTAATATGATCATGCTAAGAGAGAGAGCAAAGAGAAAGACCTCTCAGCAAAGGGAAGGTTGGTATCAATTAAGATTCCTACGACAATACTGAGTAAACATTGCTACATCAGCAGCCTCTACTGGATTTTCTTTTTCAATTCAAAGTACTCTCCAAGGCCACTGGTTGCCCTATGCTTGAACGTAATCCATAATGGATTTTTAATACTGCTTGTTATCCTTTGGCTCATATAAAACTAAAATCCTAAAAGAGGAAAATTAAATAAGAGGCAAATAACTAAAATTAATAAAACCACCCTGCAGTACAATATCTGTGTTTTTCAGCTTTTTTTAAAATCTTTTAGATATTACAAAACTCATATTTGACAATGTTAAAAACTGACTGTAAGAGCAGTCAGAAGTGTCTGTTTATTTTTTGACCAGTATTTTTGATCAGTTAAAAAAATAATAAATAATAAATAATAAACCATATTTCGTCACCTTACATATAACTATTTTTCCATTCATATTTTTGTATTTCTTCTTTCATTTTACTAACATGACGCAATTGTATAAGCACTGGCTCCATAATTGGGGGACTGCCAGTTCCATCCCAGTGATGCTACAGCCACGCAGAGCCCAAAAGAGCAATATTAGCCCCTCTCTCTCTGGTTGGGTAAGATTGCCCACTCTCCCACTCATCATGATGCTAGCCAGCAACTGACATAACAAAACTGGTGGGTAGCGTTCTGTTCAATGATGGTGTGTTAGCAGCAGTTTGAAAATATGGATGGTGCTTCGTGCTAGCCTTCACCCTCACAGCGTTGGTGGAATAGTGTGATGGGGTAAGTCCTAACGAATGGATGGAATTAGAGGAGACTACATTGGGCAGAAAAATCTGGGGGAAAAAAATAATATATGTTTTGGAAGTAAAACAAATACTGAGTTCCTTGCATCACTGCAGTGGGAAATCTTATTTTTCAGGCTCTATTCTTATTATTTTGCAACATAACATTAGAGTTAATCCAATTCTTAATAATAGAGTATTGACTATTGAAGGACACAAAAAGTGGCCTACACAACAAATACAGCATAAAATGCTAAAACTACATAGCTAATATTATTTGCTATTTGCTACCCAGTTACCCTACATGCAAGAATAAAATTAACTAACCTTCACCAGAGCTTCCACCTGGTGTAGGAGAATGGGTTTGTTGCAGAACTCCACCAGTGGCTTGGGCACGCTGAGAGTGAGAGGTCGTAATCTAGTGCCATAACCACCGACAAGAATCAGAGCTTTCATTGTGCAAAGACCAAGACGTCAGTAGTAGGTAGACAGTGGCAGGATCCACAGGAGCATCAGGTATGACCAGCTTACAACTGCACCTGTCATGGAACAGAAGAGGTGGAGTTCAGGGTGAACAAATTGACAAAGGAGACATGACGTAAGAAATACGGATTCCATTCATATTACAGAGATGTAGCGTAGTGGCGTAATACCGTCTGTGTGCTAGTGGCTGTAGTTTCCTTCAGATGATATTGATTCTAAAGATAATAAATGATAATGGCTTGTGTGAAATCTCTATAAAAGTAGATTTCGTTCTCTAATTACATTGCGCAACTTATTTGCTCCTAAACAGGTTTTTTCTCTTATAAGAAACTAGTTTAGGCTCATGAAACTTAACTGGCTTCTGTGAAAGCTGCTGTGAAGGCCCTTCCTTTAATATGTCAGTCCAGTTTCATCAAGATTCCTACTATTGCACATACCTGCTGTCAGGACAGAGCATATAAAGCATATAATGTGTAGTTAACTCGATTTAATAGAGTATTTCTGACCAGTTTCACAGAGAAAAGGAAGCAGTTCCAGCTAAATGCATGAATGAATGAAGGCTGAACTGCAACTTTACACTGATTATCACCGTTTATCCCCTTTAGCTATAAACTGCCCGGCTACAAAGCCTCTTTAACAGCATAAAGTCGATGTCTGCTAACAACTATACACCTAAATCGTACACCTAGTCTTTGTATTGTGTACGTATCAGTAATTTTGTTGTGTTTACACAGTAACTGAGTGAGAAACCTGCTGAAAACAGAAGCGACTCTCACCACTGACTGCTTCACTTGCTGAAGTTGTAGATCCGGGTGTGTGTTGTTAATGCCAAAGTCTCATAAAAAGCAGGTTAACGAACAATTCCGTCACTCCAGAGGGAAATATACACAAAGAAGTCTCGCACCGCGTCCTAACGGAGCCCCTAAAAGTCACAAGTAGTTTCAACTCATTGAAGAAGAGCCACTTTACTGCCGTAAAACATCCGGACAGAGCAGTGGGCAGGTCCTTGTCACCGTACGTAGTTCGAGGGTCAGCGGAACGTACCATCTAGTTAAAGGGACACCATTTTTGTTTATTTTATTATGTTTTTTTTAGCCAATTTTCTTGACAATTATGAAGATTCATTTATAAAACACAACACATCTCACACACAAAAATCTAAAGAATGAACCAAACTTCAAAAACGAGCGAGAAGTGGGCTTCTGTTGTAGCCTGTTTTAGTAAGTCCTTTTGGATCATACTTTCACTTAAAGTTTGTCTTAACTGGAGTTTTATTTTACTCACGATAGCAGCATTTGTGATGCGTCTCCTACGTTTCCGTTGCAAGCTGTCGTTTGTGAGGAAAGGAGCGCCCCCACCTTCAGTAATGGTATGTGCCGCAGTTTGTGATTTGGCCGCGCCCCATTCGTCCTCCGTCTGGCCAATCACGGGGGAACAACGTGGCGAGGAAGCAGAGACACCGTCCTGTCAGTCCAGCGCAGAGGAAAACAGAGCGAGCTGCTAAATCCAGTGGACGCGATTTAACCCTCCCGTTATCTCTGTGGTCAGTTTGACCCCATTCGGTGTCTAACATCGTTTAATAAATGGTTGATCATTTTGAATTCTTATTTAATGACTTTTCCTAATTTAACTGGGACAACATACAATCATTAACATGACATTTTCTACACTGCAGTTTGATCCCAGACTGTTTAAGCTGCATGAACCATTAGGAAAATCAACATTTTACACAGATTACATTTTTGTTTTGTTTTGGAGGACACTGTGGTCACTAACATGTAATTTTATAAATTTTAAACCCCAAACGGTTAATATATACCAAAGGTGATCCAAGGAAGGAAAACTGGTGAATGAGTAACAAGGTCTTGGCTACCCAAGGCTCATTAATGCATATCCAGAGTAAAGACTAGGTTCCCTCAAAAAGACAATAGGACCTATACAATAATAGGTAGGTGGCATTAATGTTATGGCTCATTTGAGTATTCTTTCATGGGGCCCAACATTTATAGTGTCACTCCTGCTGAACCCAATAGAGCACATTACTATCATGAATCACAAAACAAAAAAATTTCCCCCTTAAATGTTATAACAAAAAATCTGAACTCCGACATTACATAAAGCCATAAAACACCAGATTTTTCATCAGCCAGTCAGTGAGATTTTATGGTAGTTTGCTTATATTTCTATAGATGGGTAATAGATATATTCATATTCTGGACTAGGGGGTGGAGTGGGGGTGTATTTAGATATTTAGGTTGTTAACATAGAAATATTAAGTACCTCACACATAAACTTGGGTAACAACTGTAATCATTTTAAATTTCTGTTGTGAAATTGACCCCAGGGATAAAAGATGGCTGTGTCCCAAACTGCAAAAGATCCCACTCATCTACATAAAAATTGGTCAGCACTATTAGAAGCGCATTCAGTAGTGCAGTACGTGAAGTACATGATCTGTGTTTTGAAGACGGGTGCCTTTTCTTTTGTAAGATTTAGTTTATGAGCAGAACAGGGAGTGAGGAGTGAGGAGTGAGGAATACTTGGTATTTTTGCTAGTGTTTAGTCTTTAAGGTTGAGTTAGATTTTCCTGCTCAAACACACCTGGTTCAGGTCACCTGTTCATTGCCAGGTGTAGTGAATGTGTTGAAGGAGCGGAACCACCAAACTGTGCCGGATGGTCTGCCCTACAGGAGTTAGGCCGTCAGTAAGCTGATGTATTATTGTGCATCAGGTCACATTTGAGGCCTCGGGTTGTTGGGTCTAAAATCAAAACCCAGACAAAAGAAAAAGATCTGATCTGGTGTAATTGTAATTAACATTTTGGGGTTAATTTTATGTTTGGGTCTTGGCTCTTGAAGCCTAATTTGTGATCGGCCATAACATGGGAATGAGTCTCCTGAATGTTAAAATTAAAACTTTAGATGACACCCAGCATGCTTAACTGTCCACGACCACAAGCTGGCAGCACCGCTAATGCACAAAACAGAGCTACACAAACAAATCCAAGATGTACTATTATACTGAGTTTGCATGAAGAATTTTTGAAACATTATTTTGCCGTTGACTGTAAACATTAACGTATGAAAATCTGATCACTCCTCAGTTCTGGCTGCCCACGTACAGAAACTAAGCTGCAAACCGCAGCCTGTTTGGAATTCACAGATGCGTGACGTCCCTTACACATATTCGCCTATTCAGCCTCAAGCAGTTTAGCTCCGCCCACTCCAACTGAAGTTGAGTTTTTCAGGCTGGACTGGCTTCTGCACTTTAAAGAGTGTCAATCAGAACAGACACATATACAGGTGCCTTAAAGGCACAGGGACAAAAACAGTGCGTTCAAATTTAATGAGAGTGAACTATGGGGACGTTAAAATTGGGAGTTTTGTACATAAAATCACGATCAGAAATGGGCCTGGAGGGAAAAATTAACACTCGTTCCGTGTCTGCTCTGTGCAGAGTGAGTGGCAGAGAGATAATTAGACTGAACACATCCCAAACCGCTTACTGCAACATATAGTATTGGTTTAAAAAAGAAAGAAAGGAAAAAGCTAAACATTAGCAGTACATTCAACAGTGCAGGATCTAATGTTAAAAAGTGTGTTTGGAATGTAGCCTGTGTCCATTCATACACCCTTCCACTGACAAACATAAACCTCCCTCTAAGCCCCCTACACGCAAACCCCTCCCAGATCAACAAATATGGTAATATTTACAGGTAATAAGAGAAATCTTTCTCCAAGTTCCACAGAAAATAGTTTGCAATGCATGACGTTCCCTCACCACTGGGCTTCAAGCGCATGGTGCAATCCTGACACAGAGAACATTTTTTTAGCTCGAAGGCGTATGGTTGTTCCTGCGTTCAGCAAGGCGTTCGATCAACTACGCAACAAAAAGAAATGAGGCGACACAACAGTTTTCTTAAATAAATGTTTTTATAACTCACATTCAAAGATGTCATATACTTTTCTTAAAAAAATATCCATCCATGCAACAACAACAAAGGGGGGTAAAGATACTTTTTTGGGTGTAATAGATTTTTCTCTACAGGTTCTACCTCACATCTATGGATAAACCAAGAACATCCGCCACAGAGGAGGCCATGTCGACTTCATCCCGTTCCCTTTAACGGACACGGTAGGCGGCAAATTCCCTTTTCACTAGTCGTAGTTCCTTTTTCCTGCTCTGGCACAGAACAGATTTTTGCGTTCCAACAGACCAGCACCACCGAACAGTATGGTCGTCAAGTCCCGGAGGTGTCGGTGCTGATCTGGGATGAGGTGTACACCCCTACACTGCAGTGCATTAACCTTACAAAGAATTGATCCAACATGCTAATGGGGCTAACGGTGTATGGAAGATCGCAGCCACCCATTAGAATGATGGTATTTACATAATGCGAACTGGAAGCTATTCAGTTCCATTTACTGTTCGCAACATTAGCTTCTTGGAACTACTCCTTTAAAAATTCACCACTTCAGAGTGGGGCAGATGACCTAGAGCTGAACCAGTGAACAGGGGAGACATTTTTTCCAGACATCCTACCATGGTTTTTAGTGAGTGCAGATATATTTTAACCGATGCAAAAATAAATTCCATCATTGCGAGAACTTGTGCAGCAAAATGGACGTTTATATGGTCACTTACTTCATATGTGAGGACACACCGATTAATTTCAACAATTTCAGCATCAATGTCCTTCTTGCATGGGGGAGTGAATGCCTGAAAAAGTGACGAGCTCTGTTGGTCTTTGGTGGAGCCGAGAAGATGTAGAAATGATGTTCACAACTTGACAGAGTCCACGACTCGAATCTAGACACATTATGGCTGATGAGTTATTGACTGAAACAACAATAACGACAGTAGAAACCGTACCTCTGTGGTAGCAGGGATATCATAATACCAATAACGGTAATATCAATACAGAATGCAAGAAATGCATTTCATTACAAAAATATGCCCCAATGGGGCCTGTGATGTGCCAGAGAGGGAAAAGGGGGGCGGGGATCCACTTGTCATCAAAAAGGGCAATGGCTACAGTGCAACTGTTTCACCTACACAGAGAACACCCTAACCACGTTTAACTACAAGGAGACGACTCTCCACCCACAGTGACGGCAAGGGGACATGACGAGCTAAAAGGTGAGGAAAGGTGATTTTACGACGTTCTTTACTTTTTTTGTGTGTTTATCTCCTCTGAATTGCATTGCTACATGTGCCGATGGTGAATGAAAGTTCACTGTGAGTCGGTGCGAATAATTTATGAACAGTTCCAAATAATAATAATAATAATAATAATAATAATAATAATAATAATAATAATATAAACACGGGGGGAAATATGGTCATGAAATAAAGAAACTTAAAGAAATCATGCTGTTGGATGCGTTCATAACACAATCTACAGTGCAAAAGATGGTATACTTTTAGCATAACCATATTTGACAGAAAGAGCTTTGAAACAACATGGGTGTCGTAAAGGGCTACAGATATACATACACTGTCCCACAGACATGCTAGTGAGTGCTAGTGCTAGCATAAACGTAAAGTAAAGACCTTATTACAAAACCGAAAAGGCAAAACAACAGTAAAAAGCTAAAATGCAATGCTGACTCTAACTGAAGTGGATAAGACGGCCACAGACACTGCAAAACCATTTAAAAAAAAAAAGAAAGAAAAAGAAAATTAAAAAGCATGTGACCTCAAACTGCATTTTTGCACAGCAAGGCTATGGTTACTGATGGTAAAAGGTGGGCTTCACCTTCTTTTTGTCAAAGAAAGTGGGCGGGGCCAACGAAGCCTTCCACCCCATTTTACAGTAAAGCTTTCGGAAACAATAAACGAGCAAAAGCCGCTCCCTTTTTTGAGCCCCTGTAGGAATACTGATGCTGGGATTCTGACATTTACTCCCCAGCCACCACATTTCTATCCTTCCATACACACATTGTCACACGCATACAAAACACACAGACAGACAGATGGACAGACGGATACTTTCCCTGCACCGACCCCCAAACTGTAAAGAGGACCTGACCCTGGACTTGCCCTGAGCTGTGGCTGCCTGCTTAGAAATCCTATCGTAACTGCAATGCTTCAGTTAGCCACACGGTGGCGACAATTCCACAGGATGCACATAAAATCATAGCCCCTCTCTCGTTTTGAGGGGGCCGTTTCCTGCCATTTCTGTCCTGAAGGTGGGGGCAGAGTAAAGACCCTTGCAGAGGTCACCTCCATTTCCCCCCCTGACACTTTATGGAAAAATAAAATAAACCTCTGCACGGTGACCTCTAGGATCCAAGAAGAAATGGAGGCCCTTCCTTCTCTGCTTCCTGCATGTACCAATGTGCTATTCTTTCACAGAAACATGTAAACACTGTTTTCTGTGACCACCACATCAAGAGTACGGTAATATCGAGGATACGCGGGAGGAAAGGAAGAGGGTTTTCCGGCTGAGTGGGCGGAGACGAAGTAATGAAGGGGGGAGGGTGCTTAGGCTACTGGTTCTCCTCCTGGATTGCTTCCAAGATGTTGATAAGGCTCTCGAGTCCAAAAACGTAGCCTCGGTCAGGTCCGTCATGCACCGTTTGGTCGTCGCGGAAGCCTTTGAAGGTGCTGTGGGCGAAGTCTATCATCCGCACGTCCACGCTGGGTGACGGCGGGGGACGGCCATGAGGGTCCGAGGGTGGAGGAGGGGGAGGAAGAGGAGGAGCAGGAGCTTGTTCTTGGATGAGCAGGGAGGGGTCCGGGGCAGTCTGGCCAGCCAAGGGCTCCTTCTCTAAGGGCGGCTCAGCCAGCTCGGGCTCCTTGCCCTCATATATGATGAGCAGTGAACTGGAGTAGAAGCGGTAGGAGGCCTGGCGCTCGAGGACGGTCTTGAGGCTGCGCAACTTGCTCAGGATGGGCTCGAAAAGGTCCTTGCGCAGCTGGGCACCATTGTGCATGAACTGGTAGAGCGCGTGGCGGAAGCCCTCGATGGACAGGCTGCGACCGTAGTACTTGTTGCGGCACAGATAGTGGCCCGTGTCCATCTGGAACACCTACAGGGCAAACAGGGGAAAGGTTCAGGTTTTCTTTTGATGGTACAACTACATGCTTTGTACATGCTCGGCTTTTCTTTAACCCCATCTTACTCAACATCTCCTCAACAACACACAGAGGAAACTTTATCACCGCACTGTTAATAATCCAAACGCAGAACTATCCGTACGCTGGACAAGCACCTGTACCCATTTTCCATCACACAACCTTTACCATTAAAGTAGGAAGGTCCTCTTGAGGTTCTGTGGTGGTCACATGATTTCTTTTGTAACCCTAGTCTAAACACTGTGATTCCACCAAGCTAGAGCATTCATACACCTGCCCCCCACCCAACAACTGACCAATCAATGGTGTGCAGTATTAGTCTAGCTCCACTCACTGGCATGGTACAGGTACTTTACTATGGCATGACACTTGGCAATGGAAACGACGACAAAACGGATGAAAGATCCATAAAGGCGCCATGCAGCAATCAACCATAACATTAACACCACCTGGCTTATAATGAGTAGGTCCCTCATGCTGCTGAAACAGCTCGGACTGTTGTGCACTTTGTGTTCTGAGCCCTTTCTATCAGTCAGCACTAACATTTTGTGCAACAGGAGCTCCTCTTTGTGACTGGACCAGACGGGCTAGCCTTCACTCTCACATACATCTTTAAGGCTTGTTGCTGATACCCCACTTGTCAGGTCCTTATGTTTGTCCATTTTTCCTGCGTCCATCACATCAATTTCAAAAACTGACAGTTTACTTGCCGTCTAATATACCCCAACCCCCACTGACAGCTGCCACTGTAGTGAAATAACCAATGTCATTCACTTTACCAGTGAGTGGTCATATTATGGCTGATCCGTGTATTTGGAGTTTGAGGAAAATATGAAACCCAGAAGTTGAGTGAGTGAACACATTCAGGACATTTAAGTGTATTTGTATATTTTACTTGTTCCTTGGCTGAAAATTGTTGTCTGTGGGAAAAAAATTCATGTTAGATCAGATTTTAGTTAACTTTACCCTTACACCAATCACAACCGAACCCTAACCCTGTTAATAGTCAACTGCTTAAATGACTAATTTAAACATTTGAACATTGGTAGATAAGCAATTTCGGCATTTGTAGATAAGCAAAAGGAACAGATAAGCGGTAGAGGACCGTTAAAAAGTGTGACCAAGATGGGGAACGAAACGAAAACCAGCGCTTTCAAATAATACAGTTCAAGCCACAAAGAAGTCCTTCAGTCTTACAGTGCAGACAGAGTATCAAGAGTTAGACAGTGGACCAAGAGAACAACAGTCAGCACAACTACAGTGAAGTGGGCAGCTATAGGTAGAAACGCCACTCAGCCCGAGGGCCTCATTCTTCACCTCACATGTCAAGGCTCTAGAATTAGAAAACAGGAAAGCCATTAGTAAAGGCCACTTCCTGCACCGGAGCCTGACCAAAGCAGCAAACAGCACTCAACAAAGCAGTGGACAGGGCTTACACACTGCATGTAAGCATTTAACGGGACACCCATTCTGCCGGCTGTGACCTAGTAACCCCGCCCCGCCTCCCACGTTTGTCTGAGGTAATTTAACAACACAGACACAAAGTTTTAAGCAAACAGATGCAAATACAATGCAATTGCACTCATATCAGGTTCACTGTGAACTGAAATAAGCACTAACTTATCATATTTGGATCTTTGGAGACTGAGGGCTGATTTGTTGAAGAAAATGTAATTTGTCGACTTACCTTAAAGACTCATTAAGAGATAAAGACAGATTTTTTTGACAAATACTGTGATTCTGATTACAATGCAACTATAATAAGCCCCAGTGGTCACCTTAACACATCGTTTTTGAAATTTAAACCCTAAGTGAGCTGTGTAAAATCTTTTCAGGCTGGATTGTGGGAGAAAAAAAAAACCTGTCAAATAAAATAAAAATAAATAAAATAAGAATGATTAAAAAAAATTTAATAAAATTAAACACATTTTTTAAAATAATTTTTTAAAATGTACAACTTGACTGCCAAACAAAAGATGCAAGATTGCCTGTTCACAAGCGCTGCGTATTTCTGAATAGGATGTAATTTTTATCAGAATGCAGCTACACAACCAAATTTACATGAACTGTTTATCCACACGTTTTACTTACTGCGTACAATCAACATTTGCACCGTCTTCACCACACAAGAGGAGTCGAATATCTACCATGTGAAAACACACAGTTACACTCACCTGCATCCCACACACTCGGACACCCAGGGTGGCGGAGGTGCTCTGCTCACACTTCTTCATCTGGCGAGCGGCCTTCTCCTCGGATGCGTCATCGCCGTGCTGCCGAGTGCCCATCTTTAAGTCCAGGATGCAGGGGCAGCTGAAGTGGTGCACCACATTCTCAAGGAGGAGAAATTCTGAGAGGATTCTGGGTCAAGGAACTCTTACTCAGACATAAAAGTGCAACGACTGCATTAACAGCAGAGTCTCTCTGCATACAGAATCAACCGAATAGATGTGAATGTAGACGAACTGGCTCAGTTCCAGTGCCCCCCCCATTCCATCTTTGCTGCTTTCAGGAGCAGTACAGGGGCGTCACTGGGGAATCGGTCCCTAATTCTAAATACCGCATAGTTCCTGCAGCAGGCAACTACTAACACGGTAGTCCACTAGCCTACATACCCTTAGTGAACACTTCATTTAGAAATGAGAACACGCCATCACCCATTTCATCTGTGCTTTCTGGGCCACCCGCAATAAGTTAAATTGCCTTCTGCCCAACCCCAAATGGTGCCTTCAGTCAAAGTACAATTATTCATCAGGGGATGTAGACCTTGAGTAAATTAGCGAGGTGCAGGGTGGTCACCTGTGTTCATTTTCTCCTTTCTCCTCCAGCGAAAAGGGCTAAACCTGCTGGGAATGTGCACACGGCGGAAAATCTAATCTGTCCCATCTCTAGTTTCTGCAGCTGTGTGGGGCATTGTGTTTGCCTTTGAGAAGCGGCGCTTCGGGGCTGGAGTCAGCTTCACTTGCACAATAGTGAGGGACCACCAGGTTCAGGCTGAACTCGATCCCCGAGCTACAGCCTCAAACTTTACAGGCAATGGACAGCGAGAGAGAAACCCTGATTTTCAGCCTGTGTGTTCTGTTCCCAGATAAATTCCAGTGGGACACAAGGACCCGGTACCCTACAGGGAACATTTCGGCATCAGTTTTAACCTCTGGAACACGGTCGGTTACAGAAATTCCCATGACATGATTTTAGAAAAAAGAAGAAAAGAAACTGCTGACCAGTGAGAATAATTACACATGTAATGGTTTGTCCTTTCTCTCTGTGGCCTCTAACCCCATCTGTCCGATAGGGAACACTATGGGATGATCGAATATAGGCCATATGGGAAAAATCCTACATCACAGTAGCAATTTTCACATAACATGCAACACAATTAATAGTGTTTTCCTTCTGGTCAGGACCTGGCGCTTGTGAACAGAACGTTGCATGTGCAAGTTAAATGCAGAGGTCATGTTCTGTTGTGGACTGAGTGTGTTCACAACGACAAATAAGTCACTCTCTTTTTCTTTCACAATCAAGGATGGTCTGAATACTTAAAATGAGGTCGTATCATCTTGTGGTGGTTTTGCTGTAATACGTGATATGAAAAGAAACCTTTCAACATTATATTTTTGGCCACACAGTCCTGACGGCCATGCAAACGCAAACCTCGATCCCACACAGCAAAACTTCACGCTGATCATCAAATACTACACTACACCAGTCAAGGACAAGAGATTAGGAAGAATAGGAATTTACTGAATCTAGAATAGCAATTTTCTTCACAAATCAAAATTCCTGTGAAAATGTAAACCCAATATTCCCAGGATTCATAACCTGGCAAAACAAATCAAAAACCACACTTTTCTCCTGTACAAGTGCCAATAAAGATTAAACTGTGTAAATGTGTGACATGGCGACAACGTGAACATGTCATCAGCATCATGAAGGGACATTCTTACAATGTTGAGCATTAGTGCCAGTGAACCATTGACACAGTCCTTAATTACAATAGTTTTACACAGATGGAGTGTGTTCGACTGAAAACTGCTAGGAAAATCTCTGGAAGCAAGAAATTATATTCAGACCAATAGCTTTACTGTGCCAAACCAAATGAATCCGCACTAACTATGCCCTCGTTGTAATGTAGCATGTTTGTATTGACAACTTCCACAAACTGCTGGAATAAAACATACTGTACATCATTAAGACAGTAAAAGTCGTATATTGCCGACCACTAGATGACACCACTTTGCCCTGTCACAGCTGCATCATCATTCAGTCTCTAAATCAAACAATTTCTTCGTTTATGGCACATAAAATGAGGCCAGAACACACCCTGTAGCATAATAATATAGATCATTTCAGAGCACTTAGGTTTTTACAGCTAATAAACTATGTTAATTATTCCCTGCAGTTCTGTCAACTGCTCCTGTGTCCCAGAACATGAGCTGAGAGTAATGCAGGATACTGTACAGCTTCCTTTCCTTCGACTCCGAGCGCATGCGACTCAGCTGCTGCTTGTGGCAGCGCAGGCTCCATGGGTTGTGGCTGATCTTCTCAGAACTCAGGCCACTGTTGCTGTCCAGCATCTGGAAGGGCACGTCTGAGTGGATCTGGAGGTCCAGCCGTGGACTTTTCAGTTCCTGCAGGCTGTGAACGCAAAGGACGAAACGTAGACATGGTTAGCGTGAATAATTTAGGACTGTGGACAACTAGGGGATGCCTCACTCCCTCAGCAGAGGTTTTGGGTTTCTGGGAGCATTTGTAAGGTCATGGTAAGGTCAAAGAAAGCCAAAGCATGAATCAAGTGAAAATGTTTGTTGGATCCAAGTGCTGGCCTAATGTTCCAAATGTGGGTGTGGCTTTTTCATTTTGTGCCTCATTCTTCCTGTCTACTTGTTAAAGTTTGTAAGATGGCACTTTGGAATCAGCCACTCATGATTTTAGTGGTTCATGATGCCCACGAAAAAAAACAACAACCTATTTTGGTAATTAAGGCTACAAATTTGGATTGTTTAAAAGCACCACTTTATGAACACATGCATTAAACAGAATGTACTCATAATTTAAGATCACTGCTAATCTGAATGCATAATATTCATGATTATAATTGTTATTACTGTCAGGACGATGTAATTTAATCTGCACCATCCTGCCAGGCTTTACTCTGCAAGATGAGCGATGGGCGTCTCAGCCTCCAACGGAATAGACCAAATTTCCTGCCTCAATTCCATTGGACGTTGACTTGACTGTGTTAAACATGAACAAGTGATTGATTCTAGACACTGTTTTGTTGTGAACAGCTTTGCTCTAGCAAACCCTTGGCTAGAGGTTTGCTTATGCACTGGCTCCAACGCTGAAGGCCACAGTACGTGACCAGACTCAACTGGCAACACACGAACACTGATGAATCTTAGTGCTGAATGCAAATGTAATGACCCATTTCCAGATTCTGTCTGTACACTCAGAAGACCCTCTGTGCATACTGCTGAGCCTGTATGTGTGATGCAAGAACAGACAACTGCTTTCCAAATCCAAACAGCTACCGTCAGCTATTACTGCATAACTAAGTGCTGAAATACAGCACTGTAATACATAATGGCATCAATACACAGCACTGTTAAAGCTGCTCATTAAAAAACCTTTACAAAATTTTACTCTGCATTGTGGAAAACCATACACTGATCAGCCAGAACATTAACACCACTGATAGGTGAATAAACATGATTATTTCGTTTTTTTCATTACAATGAAGCCTGTCCGGCAGGTGAGATGAAAGAGGAGCGAGTGAACAGTCAGTTATTGGAAAAACAGGCGAGAGTAAGGATCTGAGCCACTTTGATAAGAGCAGTGGACAAGAGGACAATTGGTGACTCGGCAACAGGGTCATGGACACCCAAGGCGCACGGACACATGTAGGGAGAGAAGGCTAGCCTATCTGGCCTGATCCCAAAGAGGAGCTCCTTTTGCACAAGATGGCTCTGATAAGAAGGGGTCAGAACCACAGTCGGAGCCGTTTTGGCTGCATGACGAGGCCCGACTCCATATTAGGCAGGTGGTGGTAATGTTCTGGCTGATCAGTGCAGCCACTCTTTTAAAGTCTAGGGTGAATCACATGCCAAGAGAATATTGATTCACATGCAGCAGCCGAACATGAAGCACTGTAAAAGCTTGGGCGCCGTTGTAAGGCACAGATTAGTGCATTTAAATCGCGCGTTGTTGCAGAGTAATACATGTTTTCAGCTGAAACATTACACTTTAAGCCCAAAGTCTACATTGTATATTCTTCTGTAGCTTAGCAACTTCACCGCAAAGCATAAAAGGCCCTTTCTGAGCGCTGTGGACGTAATGATTTGGTTTTGAGTTGCGCTATTGTGGCTGAGCTGTTCCACAGAGAGATCACAAAGCATAAACTGCCTGAGGTGATGGTATCACATCATCCCAGAGGTTTGTGTGGTTACATCACAGCCACAGAGCATCATCTTTCTCCTACACAAAGGACAACAGCACACAACTTATTTCGAGACACTGAATGTCTGTACGGCAGCACAACTCGCGGTATATTGTGAGTTAATAGCACAGTAAATTAACTGATGTCCGTGTTCACAGGCTGTAACGATCTGCAGAGCTTCTGTGCTGGCCTGGCCTGCTTTAGCTGGACCAATCAATAAAAAAGGGAGTTGCACAATTCAACTAAAATCACAGCACTATCATCATGTCGTTTTGTGTCTTTCACTCCATATCCATCACATACAGGGCCAGTCCAGAGTGTGGACTTACTCTAGAAGGATTCTTTTAAACCAGTTTACACAGTGTAAACAGGAAACTGTGCACTTAAAAGTGCATTGCTTACATTACCTACGCATCCCTCATTTGTTTTCTTTCTAAAAACCCTCTTAAACTAGCCAGAACATTAAAACCACCTGCCTAGTATTGTGTAGGTCCCCCTCATGCTGCGGAACCAGCTCTGACTGTAATGTGTTTGTGCAGCAGGAGCTCCTATTTGAGATCAGATTAGCCTTTACTCCCCACGTGCATCAGTGAGCCTTGTGCGCTCATGGCCGTATGACCTCACCGGATGTCTTTTTTTGAACCACTTGTGGTAGGTACTAACCACTCTACAAGACCTGCAGTTTTGGAGATGCTCTGACTCAGTCGTGTAGCCATCACAATAAGGCCCTTGTGCTCCTACTGCCAGCACCTTAACTTCAAGAACTGACTGTTCATTTGCTGGCTAATATATCCCACCCCCTGACAAGTGGCATTTTAATGAAATAACTAGATAATCAATGTCACTCACTTCACTGGTCAGTGGTGCTGATGTTGTGGCTACCTGATGTACAGTGATATCACTTATAATGTAACAACATCCAATCAGAGCATTTTGTTCTGCTAAATGAACACACACACACACACACACACACACACACGCACACACACACACGCACATGCACAAAAGCAATGCTGATGCTCATGTCTCGAAAACTCTTGATTTGAAACTTTACACTGGTACTGTAGCTACGCTTGGCCATATAAGCACTGGGAGTCAGTAGAGCTTTACTTCTCGCTGCTGTCGCTCTCGTGGGCCGGCCGGTCCTCCTTGTGGTCGCTGCTGGAGCGGTGCAAGCTACGGCGCGAGTGTTTCCGGCGGGGTTGGTCCCTCTCGGGCAGGTCTTCATGGTCCAGGCCCTCACTCTCCACGTATGGGTAGGCCACCAGGTTAATGTAGCCGTCCAGGTCTCCCTCAAAGCACACCAGGACCACACCTGCACGGGACGAGCAAGCAGAGAGCACTTCATGTCTAATGGGATGCGAGTCAAAGCAGAATCCATAATGCAATCTAGAGCAAAACACATGCTTTCCTCCAACCACATGGCGGAGGGGACTAAAGCTAAAGTGGCTTCGGACACTATCGACGACTTAACCTGAAAACTAACAAAAATCCAGAAACCTTCTTTTTATAATCTAGTGACTATTACTGTACTATAAATAAATAAATATATATAAACAAACAAGCAAGAAAAAACAATAACTAAATAAATAAATAAAATACAATACTTCACAAATACATAAAACAATGAGTGAGTGAATAATGTGTGTGTGCACAAACAGGAAAAGGCCACGGTTTAAAAACGCGATGCATGGAGGACACGGACTGGACCGAGTGGCTCACAACAGTGTCGTGAACAGGGCATTAACTTAGAAGCACTAAATATAGAATGAAGATAAATCTGAAGTGTTGCCTGGTGAGGAAATAAACATTCACGACTTTAAATGGGGTCACCAAAAACAGCCTGGCTTTGAGTAGGGGGCACCACTTCCCGAAAGAATGCCGGTGTTTAATGCATGACGTCAGTCTGATTGATGGTGCAGTAAAACGTTTCGCGTCATGAGAAAGGAGAGAAGCCGGGGTGCGGTGGGCTACAGGGAGGGAGAACGAAACAGAAGACGGTGGTAGGAGGGGGGCCAATATTCATGCATCATCCTGCTGACTCGTAGCTACAGGGTGGCCTTTTTAGCCCTCTGATCCCTCCTTGGTGATGTCAGTTCGGTTACTGGAGCTAATGAATGGAGACAGGGCTGATGTCAGAGCGGACCAGCCTACATCGGGGGCTGTGTGTGCGCATGTGTGCGCGCGCGAGCAACCAAGGCGGTTTATGAGCCAGCAAAAATAAAGCTCCTGCAACACTGTGCTAATTCAGGAAGGGCTCAGTTTAATGGGCATTAAGGTTTTAGCATTTGGCTTGTTTTGGAGAAGCCTTAAGGACGCAGCGCTCTCCGCTCAAGGCCATCCTGTAAACACAATGGTAGGTCAATTCAGCCTCCACATGAATAGGTTATAGGGCTGCTATGTACCATGATGCTGATCATAGAAAGATGCCACATGCAAACCAATCGCAGCGTACTGTATTTTGAGCTTTGCGACCAATCAGAATGGCAGAGAAGTCTTTCTGTGGATGTTCTGATGAATCAAAGTACCCACGTAATGCTAAGAGAGATCCATGATGGTAGTTTCACGTAGCTACTGGCTTATAACTGAAACTGAATGGTTCCCAGTGAATAACGAACAGTATTTTTGGCTGAAATCTTTCCCTACAAAAAAACTACCAAAGATTCTTCAATCAAAGGTCAATTTACCAAGGAACACAAGGGGTGGGGATGGGCCCAACATTGAGATGACTGTCTGCAATCAGGGATGGAGGATGGTGGAGTCCATCAACCCAACTATTCTTAACAAATCAGTTTCAAATTTCTATGTAATACATTTTATAAATATTTATGCAATTATATGCAAAATCTGGAACACCACCGGTCAACGTCCATGTCCAAAGTCCATTGTTTTAAAATAAGTACATCCTGTAAAAGAAAAACTTACAATTGGATTTTACACAGTTTTTAGCACATCATTACAATTTATTTGCCCAATGTTCTGAAAAGAATGTGGCCTGTCTATCTATTTCTACTAATGTGATAAATTCAGGAAATAAACAGTAATTATGCAGAAGCTTATTCTCTGTAGAGGATGTGAACTCCTCCACATATCAACTAATGTCAACCTGGGGTGCCTACATTTTTGCACAGGACTGTATAATCAGAATGGACAGATATGTAAATGGAAAACACTGGATGTCAGTATTGGTCAACAGCTAGATCAGTGCAAACCTAATCAGCAACTTATTTTGATCAAATAATGCAATTCAGTGTCGCTTCACTGATTCCTGCATTTTAGTGTTCTGAAGCCACATCATATCTGCAACATTTAGTAAAATAATATAAAGCAACACTTGTATTATGTCCACATTTCTTCTAACAATATTAGACCTGGTCTTTCAGTGAAAGTGACTTATTTGTCACACTCAAATCACACAAACTGCACCACAATGAAATTGGACCTCTGAATTTGCACTTATGGAGCTGTGGGCAGCTATAAAGTTTGTTAACCCAGAGAAGAATGAAAAATTACAAGAAGGCTCTGAAGAACCGAGTAATCCTGAACTTTCTTCAGCATTTCTGGAGTGAAATATACAACTCTCCTCTGTGTACGCACCCACCAGCCAAAACATCCACGGAACGATTTTTCCTCAGCCAAAATTCAATAACAGTGCCACTTCTGAGATTTCAGCAGATCAATAACAGTGCCGATTCTGAGATTTCAGTAGATCAATAACAGTGCCGATTCTGAGATTTCAGTAGATCAATAACAGTGCCGATTCTG
>JBBPDA010000132.1:8588255-8602319 GCA_037974385.1 Arnoldichthys spilopterus | reverse complement strand
AGATTTCAGCAGATCAATAACAGTGCCGATTCTGAGATTTCAGCAGATCAATAACAGTGCCGATTCTGAGATTTCAGCAGATCAATAACAGTGCCGATTCTGAGATTTCAGTAGATCCAGAGACCTAAAACATCTACCAAATGTGATTGGCTTTGACACGGCCTATAGGGGCAGGATGGGACTGGACTGAACTGAACTGGATTGGGATGTATGAACTGGGCTGGATTTGATTGTAATGAATTGGATTGGACTGGACTGGAGAGAATGGATGGACTGGACTGGACTGGAGAGGATGGATGGACTGGACTGGATTGGACTGGACTGGAGAGCATGGATGGACTGGACTGGAGAGGATGGATGGACTGGACTGGAGAGGATGGATGGACTGGACTGAAATGGGATGGGCTGGATTGGATTGGACTGGAGAGAATGAATGGACTGGACTGGAGAAGATGGATGGACTGGACTGAAATGGGATGGGCTGGATTGGACTGGACTGGAGAGAATGAATGGACTGGACTGGAGAGGATGGATGGACTGGATTGAAATGGGATGGATGGGACTGGACTGGACAGAATGGATGGACTGGACTGGACAGAATGGATGGATGGACAGGACAGAATGGATTTGACTGGACTGGGATGTATGGACTGGACTTAACTGGATTAAGATGGACTGGACTGGATTCTAATGGAACCAAACATACTAGAAAAACACTGAACATTTTACAAATGCTTCCACATAATGACTAAGCAGTGACACCTTCAACAAAGTCCATCTGAAAGCTGCATCACAAGTATGGTTTGGCCAGAAAAGCCCATTGCTTTCATGTCCCACAACTGTTCTTCCTTCGGTTTGGGTGTAGTAATGAAACAAAACTTCAGCCACGGTGTGCACCTCAGTTGCTCATGCTCCTCCAACTGCAGCCAAACCACTTTCATCTATTTATAGCTCTTTACTCCATTTCACACATACCTTTAAGGTTTGCGACCAATTCTTCCAAGCTCGCCGTCATGCACAAACAATGCCGAGCCTGTAGCTCATGGGGACAGCCCTATTTTTAATCTCCCGCACAGTAAAAGGATGGATTCTAACGGATGGAAAAAAACAGGACCTGCAGGCTTGCTCAAGCTCGGCCTGAAATAGGGGCAGGAGTTTTAAGACGTATGTATTTATTTACTCCAATGGCATGCGGCATGAGGCAAGAGTCGCTTCATATGGAAAGCATGTTGTGAATCTAACACGATATCACTGGGGTGGGGGGGTGGGGGGCAGAGGGCCGGTGCTAAATGGGCTTTGAGAGACGAGCTTTGATCAATGTCACGTATGCTTCCGTGTTAAGGACAAACGATTGGCACATTTAAGGCTACGCACCACGCCACAGCGTGCACGCTAGGAGCAGAAAGACTGGAGCTGTATTTGAGCACAATAGCCTTTTACAGCAACAGGCTACGCTAGCAGATAAAAGAGTAAGAATTTATATGCAAGACAGTGATTGGGGAAAAAAAAGTAAATGTACTGAACAGCTGCAAAGGTGCAGGAAAGAAACAGACTAAAATGTATCTAAACACCCCAAACAGCCATAATGAGAGGCCTAATTATTGAGTAGGACCCGCATGCTGCTGAAACCGCTCTGCCTGTGATGCACGGTGTGTCCTAGCACCTTTCCATCATCACCAGCATTAACCTTCTGTGCAACAGGAGCTCCTCTTTGGGATTGGACCAGACAGGCTACCCTGCACTCCCCACATGCATCAGTGAACCTTGGGTGCCCATGACCCCCATCACTGGTCTACCAAGTGTCCGTCTAGATCACTTCTGGTAGGTACCACTTACTACATTCATGGAACACCGCACAAGACCTGCCGTTTTGGAGATGCTCTGACTACCGGTCAGTTGGTAGCACTTCCGTGCTCCACATTACTGCCACCTACACCTACGTTTACAAGACAATAGCATTGAAAATCTTGCAGAATCGAGATGGACAGAATAATGATTAGCCTTTCAGCTGTAGTGGTTACTAAACAATGAGGCATTAGATTAACTGAATAAACAGCTTAGAATTTACACCAGCGGGGCCAAACTCTGGTCCTACCACCCTGCAGAGTTTAGCTCCATCCCTAATCTAAACACACCTGATCTAGGTAATAAAGGCCCCCAGGGGAGTCTGAATAAGAGGGCCAAGTGTGCTGGATCTGAACTCTCCAGGGTGGGAGGTTTAAAGAGTTTGAGCACTTGTAGGTAAGCCGTTCAGCAACACCGAAATAAAGTGCGACTAAAAAGCATTGTCTCAACACGGAGGAGATATTCGTGCCTTATCAGCAGGAACCTAGATAGACGACTTTAGCGATGGCGATTGCAGTGCTTTTATTAGGCACAGTGATTGATGACAATATGCTGGTACTCGTCACAAATAGCGAGGATAACGATGAGGATCACGTTGCAGATGAACAGAGGAGTGTTCTCCATGTGAAAATATCAGGCGCTACAAGGGCTGGAAGAGGCCGGCAGTTACACAGACAAAATTCCACACAGGTTATAGTCATCAGTCATCAGGCACTGCTTCGCCTCAGCGGCTCGGACAATAAATGTCATAACGTCTTTATGCAGTGCACCTGGCCCCCTGTGATCCGTTTTCCCTGGTTGCGAAAGCAGAGCAGCTTTGGCCTTAACAAAAACCAGAAGGAGGACGAGCAGCAGGTTGCAGGAAGTGTTTGGAGTTAAGATTAATGACCACGTCTCTTCCTCTGCGTTACTGCAACACAGCTGCCCTTGATCCTTTCTGCCTTACATCCCTATTAAAGGGCCCATGGCAAATTTAATATGCCTCATTTTTTTTTTTTTTTTTTTATTAAATGTAGCGCATAACCACAGATAAACGTACAGGTCACGCTTCAGTCGATATGGTGTATATACACCCACCATCCATAACATTAACACCACTGACAGGTAAGGTCAAGAACATGGTTCAGTTATTTCATTACGATGGCACCGGTCAGGGAGGTGTGATATTTTCAGAAGCAAGTGAACGGTCAGTTCTTGAATTCGATGTGCGCACATAAAGATCTGAGTCACTTCAACAAGAGCTGTATTGCGATGGTTTCACACTGGTGACAGGACAACAACTGGTGAATCAGCGACAGGGTCATGGGTACCGAAGGCTCACTGATGCATGTGGGGAGCAAAGGGTGGCCTGTTGGTTCTGATCCCAAAGAGGAGCTCCTGTTGCACAAAAAGTGAACGCTGATTCTAAAAGAAAGGGGTCAGAACACATAGTCCGACATTGTTTCAGCAGCACCTACTTAATATTAGGCAAGTGGCTTTAATGTTATGGCTCATAATGCTGCAGAAATGGCCACTTTTGATTTTTGTTTGGTCATAAAATCCAACACATTTACACATTTTTGCATTCAGCAACCACTTCCATTCATGTTCAAGTTTCGAATGAAGCGCAATACAAGGCAGCCAATCAGAAGACAGCATTCCCAACAGCTTTAATGGCACAGAAGTAAATTAAGGCCTGTTCATAAAGGTTGGAGAAGGTAATTATGACTGTTCTGGTGCATAAACTCACACAGGTTTGATAAGCAGACTCCAGGAAAACTGGAAGAACATGAGCTTCTTTCTTGCCAAGAGGTTAAAAGGGCTCATTATACCATGTTGTTTTATAAAAGGGGAGAATGTGGGATGTTACAGTGATTGATTAAAGACGTACAGCATTGTCTGCTGTCGACAAGCTTCAGTGGAAATGGTAGGTGGGTAGCACAGGAAATGAGCAAGGGAGGCAGAGACTTCATGACATTTGCGTAAAAGGGACCACGCACTTTAACCAACCATTTCTGTAAACATGCCGTATTTAGCCAAGAGGCCCATTCTCGCCTGCGCTCCCAACATCTGCTGTCCCTTATAGCTGCTGCTGTAAGTGTCGAAAAATGACCCATGGTGTGCCAAGAGGGATTAGAGTGCAGCAGCTCAGCAGCTTTATATGTGCATCCGACGCTGATTAAACACTTGCACTAAGGCCAAACGGACACTACAGGACTTTGAGAATCCCAGAATCATCTGGTTGCTCACACGTCATTTATTACGTGCAGTCTTTCATTGATGCAAACACTACACAATTCAGTGCAGCCCTTCACAAAATGACACCACCGTTCGCCTTTGGGACCATGCAGACTAGCCTTCGCTCCCCTCATGCATCAGTGAGCCTTGGGTGCCCATGACCCTGTTGCCGATTCACCAGTTGTCCTTGGAACACTTTTGGAGATGCCATGACTCGTCTAGCCATTACAATAAGACCCATGTCAAAGTGGCTCAGATCCTTACATTTTGCCTGCTTCAAGCACATCAGCTTCAAGAACTGACTGTTCACTTTATGCCTAATATATCCCACCCCCCTGACAGATGTCATTGTAATGAAATAAGTACACAGTCAATGGTATTCACGTTACCTGCCCGTGGTGTCAATGTTGGTTGGCCGATTGTGTGTATTTACATATTTGTTTACTTATTATTTTTATGGGGTTTGCTGTTTTACCTTTATTACTGCCAATACCTAAACCAGGGCTGGAGAACCTGTACATGTTCTGGAACGGCAATAACACAGCCTTATGCTTATTTTAGTATAAGAAAAAAAATTGCATCATTTCTAATGCTAACTCCCCCTTAGGGCAGTGGTGGCCTAGTGTTTAGGACACTGCCTTTGGGACACTTGTAGTAAGAGAATCTGGAAAGGCTGAATGACCATACTGAGTGTATTCAGGAAGCAATCATTGTTGCCCTAAAATGCCTTTGCCCCGACTGAACAAAATCTTCCCTCGGTGCCCGTAGTCTAGTGGCTCACCTTTGTATTCTGGCGTGAACTCCTTCATCTCGGGGGGCAGCGACTCGTAGAAGCGCTGCTCTCGGCTGATGAGCGGCTTGCAGACGGTGTGGTCGTCATATCGCATCATGCTGGTGTGGCCGCCCACCTGGTGAACGAACGGCTCCAGTGGCACGCCGCCGCGGCTGCCCTGGTCCTGGCCTGTGCTGTGCTTGCCCGCCTCCATGGTGTGCGGGACGCACATGGCGTTGGGCGAACGCGTGGCGCCGGGGGCATGGGCTCGGGCGCGCAGGCCAGGCGAGCGCGGGGTGCAGGGGGGCGGCTGGGAGCGCACGCTGCCACCGGGAGGGGGAGGAGCCAGTCCGCCGCCGGCCACGCTCACCAGCCAGCCAATCAATCCTGGCCCAGAGAGGACTGGGACACGCCCCTAACGCTGCCTCCTGGAGGAAGAGAGAGGGGAGACGAAGTGTTAGCATTAATGGGCACGAACAGTGCCAAACAGATGTGATGTGAAGGAGTTGGAAAACGGTGAGCGCGTTGTCCGAAAACACGTCTCGAACGTTCACTTGCACTTCATTCCTTTTACTAGTACATCAAGCAATACAACATATGGCCAAATGTATAGACACCCCTCCTAATTACTACATTCAGGTGTTGTAGCCACAGCCACTGCTAACTGGCTTACTCATGCACATACCCACAAATATTGACAGTGGAACAGATTACAGTAAAGAGCTCAGTAACTTTAATGTGGCACTGCCCTACAATGCCACCTAGGAGTAACATACACTACCTCTACCAGCAACATCACACGAAATGTGAGTGACTCACTGTGAACACACCACACCACACCACAACAAAATGTGACGTCTGCATTTTGCAGTGGAGGCCTAGTGGTTAGGACGCTGCCTTTGGGACCTGAAGGTCTCAGGTTCGAGTCCCAGCCGGGGCACTACTGAGGTTCCCTTGAGCAAGGTACCGTCCCACTACACTGCTGCCCGGGCACTGTTGGTAGCTGCCCGCTGCTCCACGTGTGCACGTGTGATGGGTTAAATGCAGAGGTTGCATTTTATTGTGGTGCTTGAGTGTGTTCACAATGACAGTCACTTTCACTTCACCAACCCATCCATGTAGGAGCGGCAGGCAGCTAATGGGGGCAGCGCACAGGGAGCAGTGCTTGGGGACAGGGCCTTGTTCACAGATACCTCAGTGGTACTTGCACCGGTTTGGGATTTAAACAGATGACCTTCAGGACACAGGGGCAACTAAACCTTACCCCACCACTGTCCCAGCAGCAGGAGTTCCACTACACACAATGGCAGTCATCAGCTTGACTCTAGAGAAGCTGAAACTCCTTCTCTGGAACAATGAACCGCACCTCAAATACATCGGATTAATGACGTCTGTATGGAAGTATAAACTTTGCGATTACTCAGATTTTGGATTTTAATAATTATGAAAACAAGATCAAGGTACAAGGATGTTGCAAAAGGATGTTGGATGTTGTCTTGTGTTACTCCTGGATTCCACTGGGTTTTTTCAGGTTTTTCAGAGCAATACTGTGTCTTTAGGCGATGAATTTCATTTAAAGCTTAAGAAGTTTAAAAATTCATCCTAAAAAGTTGAATAAATGTGACGTTTCCGCAGTTGAGAGTAATGGTGTTGAGTAATTGGGATCTCAATACTGACCAAACTACTCATGATTATGACTTTGGAAATAACTGAGCAGCCTTTGTATGAACTTCACCTCTGTTGGAAGGAGGCTCTTTGCTATTCCAGCCTCACTGCGCTGCCGGGCACAAAGGGAAGTTCATAAAAATAAAGTTTGACATGTTTGGTGTGGAGGAACTCCAGTAGGCCAGCACAGAGCCCTGATCTCGACCCAACAGAACACCTTTGGAATGATCTGGAATGTTGACGGTTAGCCAGGTCCTTCTTGTCCAGCATGAGGACCTGACCTCAAAAATACTCTTTTGACAGCAAACGCACAAATTCCCACAAACAAAAAAAGCTTTTCCAGAAGAGTGGAGGCTGTTATAGCCAAAACATTGACATGGTTCTGGAAGGGGATACCAAACAAGCTCAAATAAATGTGACATTTTTGCCATCAAGCGCATGTAGGCTGAAATATCCATTGCCATTCAGGTACGCATTTTGAATAAATGTAGTGCTCGTCCCGTATCTAGTTTTTGTCAAGAAAATCTTATGCCTCGGAGATGGCAGCGCAATAAAGAAAGACAAAGAAAATCTGTAACATCTGTAAATGCAAGTTAAACTCCATTATTCCATCATGAAATGGTCAAAAGACCAAAGGGCAGCTGCCATTTTCAATAAAAAATGGGGGAGTTACACATTTCTTGAATCTTTCGACCCGTCTTATCTACTTGACTGTTCACCCGTCAACCCGTATGTCCACCTACCTACTAACCTTTCTGAAAGAGTTACTCACAAAAGGAAAAAAACTGCAACATGACAGATGTCCCAAAATAGAGCAAACAAGCCCCAGCGAGAGAAGCAAACACCAGAGACGGCCTACACAAACACAGCACTCGGTGCATATGTGCATGCCAAAAAGTTGCTCTGGCAGACAGCACACAGCAGGCCACTGACTATCTGCTGATTTCCGTGCCAGAGGGACCAGATCCTTTATTACATCAGCCTGCTCCTCATCAATAGCGCAGGCCAGCCATCGACCGCTGACGTGCAGCACCAGAGCATCGTTATATGGCCTCAGATCCAGTCTGGACATCCGCTCACGGCGGCCTAACACTTCATCCCCGCTGGCTGGCTGGTCTACATGTGGAAGCTTCATCAATGGTTATAAAAAGACCTGGAGACGTTACAAGAGCACGCCAAAGGAAAAAATAAAAGACACCCTCTTCTTGTAGACTTGGCACAAACTCAGCTCGTCAGGACGGACGGTGTGTCTGATGTCCTAAAAAAGACTGCAGCAATTGGCCACGTCATTCACTCCGGCACGAAGGCAGTGGAGAGTTCCTTAATTGACTCGACTGATCCGGCCATACACAGCATCAGATTCCAGGCATATTGAAATTAAGCTGCAGCGCTGTTCTGTGTGCGTGAGAGGGAGAGCCCAACATGGCTCAAAACGCTCTCATACCCACAAGCCTCGGGGAATACACTGGGGCCTCTCACACCTGCCTTCATCATTCCATATGGCGCTCACGCCTCTGGGTGGATGATGGGACAATAGGTTGTTCGTTGGTCAACTAATCGAATTTTGCTCTTTTATGATGATGATGAATGTAAAAAAATACTGATGCTTTGGGTTTTTTGGGCCCCCCTATTTTTATGCTGCACAGTATGGGATTGTCATTGTGAACACACCACAACACAGCAAACAGTGCACCACAGCGAAATGTGAACTCTGCATTTAACTCATCCATGTAGGAGCAACGGGCAGCTAAAGTGGGCAGCGCCTGGGGAGCAGTGCTTGGTGTTGGCACCTTGCTCACGGGAACCTCAGTGGCACTTGTACCAGTCTGGGAACCAGCAACCTTTAGGTAACAGGGGCAACACCACCACTAGCCCAATAAACTGTTATACAATACTGTGCAAAAGTCTGCATCCCCTGAGAAAATGATCATTAAAAGCGCTTTAGGGCAGCGAGTGTTTCTGCTTTTTTAAAAACACTAATAGTGGAATAAACACAAACAGTGATGTTGGTCACACTGTGCTGGCTTGACCATTCCCTGTGCTCTCCTGGTGGATGCCCAGTATTACAGTAACTGTAATTTACAACCGTAAATGTGCTTTGGTCTTTTTTTTATTAGTGTTTGAGATTTACTAACAGAACAAACCGAGCACACACACCCAGTCCAGCACGGAAAACACTGCAGAGTCGTTCATCATTCCTGCCATAATCTCATATTTCATATTAAGTTTGGAGGAGTTTGTTCCAAAATGCATTAAAAGCCACTTTTTTGCACTTACATGAAAAAGTGATATGATTAATTTGAGAAAAAAAATATGCATTTATTTTTTTTTACCAAATTTAATTACACAAATATAAGGCAATTTATTTTTAATTAACTGTTTATTTTTAAAATTCTATCTAGAAATGGCTCTATTCATCTTTTTCATCTTTGATCCTATGATTACAGCCCACGAAAGCTGTGTGTTTATAGTGGCAAAACAGGTGAATTTGTATCTTTTCTGGACAGTCCCAGAAAGTTTTAAAAAGTTCTAAAAGATTTCAGAAAGTTCTAGAAACTTCTGGACAGTTCTCACAGTTCCAGAATATTCTGGAAGTCTACTTAGCATTGAAAGTGAATGGAGAATGATCTCGAAAACAGATACATTTCAAAATGTCATCGTCCTGAGCACAGAAGCAAAGTTTTGTGGAACAACAGCCACTCTCCCTCTATTTTAAGACACTAAGACACTGAGAAAACACACTTTGTACCCAGGAACTAAAATAAAATAGAACTGTTATATGCATGCTCAACTCTTTTTAGAAATTGTTGCAGCTTCTTGCAATTAAACTATGCACATGTATTGGAATTGTTTTTTTCAGGTGGTTGAGCAGGAGGAAAAAAACGAAACAAAACCAACAAAAAAAACAACACTTTCTATCGGTCACGGTCTCCATCCCTGGTGAAAACAGCACCTGTGGAGAGCACAGAGGTCAGTGAATGGCATGAATGATGGCTAGCTGTAATCTCCTGAGTTAATCAGAGCTGCGAGTTTAATCCAGTAGGACCTCACCAAGCTCCTTGAGACAGGTTAATGTGCGATGGACACGGATAACGAACACATGAGCAATGCCAAGTTGACAAGAAGCCTCGGGGGAGCTGCAGAGGCACACTGGATTACTGACCTTGATGAGCACGTCCATCTGCATCATTTCAAATAATATCTAAATCTCTGCGATTGGCATTTGGACCAAGAAGCAAACGCAATGCACCGCTGAAGCACTGAGGACAAGACAGACCAGTACATACGGCGTAAATATTCAGGTATTTAGACACTTCCAGTGCGTAGTGTCTACTTTAAATTACCCCACAATGTATCTTTACATTAACGTATAAGACATGTAAAAACACTAAATCACAATGTCTGCACTACTGGTTCAGATGATGCACAAATAGAAAGCTCACGAAACCAAAATTACTCATTTTAAGACCGGAACACCATGCAAGCTTTAACTCAAGACTAATGATAAGAAAGGAATGAGAGAAGCCAGCAGTCACTAAGAAATGCTGAACAACCTGAAAGCAACAGAAACCTCAGCTACACCATGATCTCCACTGCCTCACCCCACTGAAAACTCCTCTGCTAAAAAGATGCCGAGACGTAAACCCACAACTTTTAGAACATAGTCTAATTAAACTCCATGTTTTATGATCAATAAAAATATGATTAGATTTTATTGTCATTGTGCAAGCACAAGTACAGAGGCAATAAAATGCAGTTAGCATCTAAAAAGTGCACAGAACAGTATAAATACATGGAAAGTGCAGTAGGTGATGCTATATGTTACAGTATGTACAGTGTTAATTATGTTGAACAGTATATACAGATGTACAATGTGTTAAATACTTTATAAATAGAAGAAGTGAAGTGACTGAGCTGAGAGGACTATGTATAGTATGGACAAATATAAAGATGGTTGTATACAGTACAATATGCAGCAGGTGTATGTACAAAGTGATGGTCTGACCACTACAAACTGCTGGTAGAAAATATATTCAAGTCGTCAATATCAGGATCATGACAGAAAAGAAGAAATGACATCATGCCATCTTGAGTTAGAAAGTCAGGTGCCTAAAAAGGATTTACAAAGTAAGAACAACACTACAGTGTTCCAACATCTGGGAGTCTGGCTTTAGGAACTGTCTGGATTTGCTAATGGCCTGATTCAGTTTGAGCTTTGAATGGAAGTGATTTCCTACTGTTGTTGGACGTCAGCTGCCCGGATTCATTTTGCTGAGTGCTGGTAAACACAACAGCAAGGAAAAACCTCATTGAATGTGAAATTTGTGATTTTCACACACCAGAAGCAGCATGCTGGAAAGAAATTACAGCAAAAGTCAAAAGTTTAACTTAAAACGTAAAACAAATCTTCACCTGGATTTTACCGTATCTTTTTATCTTCTTATCTTTTTACACTGTCCTTTATTTGAGCCGGTACAAAACAGCAGCTGCATCGCGTTAACGCCAGCCTACACGACGAAGTTTACAGCAACGACACAGTGTCCTGCCTCTGCACCACCACACACCTCAGGACCTTGCCAAGGTTATACAGCATGGAACAATCTAATTGGCACAGTACTGAAATAAAATTAAACTGAATAGCTGTAACAAGAGAAAGGTGACCTTCACTCGCATCTAAATTCCTAGTGCGGTTAAAGCAATACAACAAAAGGAAAGTCAGTCAAGCCTCTTCCATCAGAGAGAGTACTTTCAAACATGGCACACACCCACAAAATCGGAAATACTCCTCAGCCTTGGTTGAATATGATGAAAATATTATGAAATTTCACACAATCTGCTACATTTCCATCACTTCACACATGCAAACAGGGTACGTAGACTTCCAGAATATTCTGGAATAGTGAGAACTGTCCAGAGGTTTCTAGAATTCTCCAATTTTTTTTTTACTTTCTTTTAGAACTTTCTACAACTTTCCGGGACTGTCCAGAAAAGATAAAAGTACCTGTATTGCAACTATAAACACAAAACTTTTGCATCTGGCTTTCTAGATCTGGAACAGTGAGAACTGTCCAGATGTTTCTAGAATTCTCCAATTTTTTTTCGCTTTCTTTAGAACTTTATACAACTTTCTGGGACTGTCCAGAAAAGATAAAGTACCTGTATTGTAACTATAAACACAAAACGTTTGTGGGTTTAATCATAAAATCAAATTTTGTAATGAATAGAGCAGTTTCTAGATACGATTTTGACATTTCAACAGTTGAAATTTAACACTTAAACATCAGGAGCAAAAACTGTGTAACATTGTACGATCGACCAATCAGTTATAATTTTTTTTAAATGTCCAATATTAAAAACAGACTTAGGTGAAGCACAAACCAAACAATAATGAACAAGATAAAGAAGAAATCCGTTAAAAAGACTTGATTTAAAAATACAGATCTATCGGTGAACTAAAAGATGCATTATGCAAATTGGCAACTAATCACTGCAGGCTAATCATACAAATAAGCGCTAAATTTGATTAGAATATTTATTACTCCAAATGAGGCCATCCCTCAGATGCAGGCATGAAGCCCTCAGTTCTTACCCCAAGATGCCTGGGTGATAACAGCCTGTGCCAAATCTCGTGGCATGACCCTGAGGGAAAGGTGGCATGACAGGTTTTATGGGAGTTGCTTGGCTCATCCTTCAGACATGTCTTCTCCTGTTGTCAGGGCTCGAAAAACTGGCACTACATTAAAACAAGACCCGAGTGGCCACATGCCTACAGCAATTAAGCACAAAAAAAGTCTTGTGATGGTCCAGTTACTACTCGCCACATGAACACAACCTTGTTTTGTGACACAGATTTCCTGGGAAAGCACCCAAAAGTGTTGGTGGCCTGAAACGGCCCTGCACCTGTTGGCCTGACCCCAACTGGTTTCAAAAGAACTGTTTTACGGTTTCTTTTCTTGAACTAAAACTGTGATCTGGGTCATGACCTTTACTCTGGCAGACTGTCGATCAGTTTATGGCCTTATCTTGACTCCGTTTCCTTTATACGCTTTAAAATTGTTACATTTTCCTCAGCTGTAACTGCAGGCTAATCATACAAACTTTATCAAAAGCTACATCCCGATTTGATCCTACAGCGATTATTTTAGTCAAGGATTTGACACCTTTCTGGTACCTTAAAACGTGCAGCAATGCAATTCAGTTCGATTCGGTTTGTGAGTGATTGTGTGTCATTGTGAACACACCACATCGCAGCACACCATGCACCAAAATGAAATGTGACCTCTGCATTTAACCCATCTGTGTAGGGGCAGTGAGCAGTGCTTGGGGACGGTACCTTGCTCATGGGTAACCCTGTGGTACTTCTACCGGTCGGGATTTGAACCAGCAATCTTCAGGTGACAGGGGGGCAGCTCCCTAACCGTGCCCCTAACTGGGGTGTGGGGATAGTGTAAAATATGATGAAATTTTACACAATCTGCTACTTTTCCATGATCTTGCACACGCAAACAAATTTTATTTTTAAAGGTCAAATGCAGCAGTGTGGTCATAACCAAAAGAAGCTTCTAGGCACAAATAACTGCTCACAGTCAAATTAAGCAAAATTAATTGTGGAATAAACACGAGTTTGTGTCACATCAGTACGTCAGACTGTGCTCCATCCTATTTGATGCACTGACACATACTGACTCATTCTTACACCCTTAATTAAAAACACACACAACACACTTTTGTAACTGAAAAAGCTGTATTTTTATTAGTAAAATTACATAAATAGCAAACAAAGCATTTAGAGAGAAGCAAATAACTAAGAAAAGCCTTTATGTCTCAATTTAAAAGCCCATGCTCTTGCACAAAAGTCCTGGTCCAAACAAATGTGCCTAACAGCGTTGATCCAATGGTTATTCAGAAGCATGATAATCCTACAGGCCTTAACTGAAGAACAATCAACAGGATAAAAGCAGACGCAGTGGAAACTTCAATGGAATCAATTGTCCGATGGACTGAAACACATTAAAACACAGAAGACAAAAGCACTGGAGCAATCAAGGAAAACCCATACGCTGGCATCAGCGTGGCCACGTTCTATTGTTCATGTTCCTCGCCCGTGCTGCTCTATTAATTAGTCACTAATTAGAAATGCTGATATTCATTATGACATGCAAACGCTCATAGAAATGTATAACAATGCATGAGATGATGCCCGGGGCGTATGAATGGGAAACAGAATGACCCCATTTAGTTCCTGATCCAGAGATAAAGCGCACACAAAAATACTGAGCGATCAGCTGAAGAAGAGGGGCACGGGAAGCACAAGGGTGCATGACTGGCTGCCTGCCCAACACATCCTCACAATGACGTTCGCAAGTCTAATCTGTAAGTACACTCTGGTGAGCTGCCTGTTTGTTGTCTGCTCGTTGGACTTTCCTTACATAACCCAAATCCTAGTTAGGTGCATCAACACCGGCAAGCAAGGTCTACACAGACTGGTGAAAGTGAAAGTGAAAGTGAAAGTGAAAGTGAAAGTGACTATTTGTCATTGTGAACACACTCAAGCACCACAATGA
>JBBPDA010000132.1:8567725-8588155 GCA_037974385.1 Arnoldichthys spilopterus | reverse complement strand
TGAAAGGGTGGGGGGCGGCTGGATGCAGGAACACTGGCTGATTGGGTTTCATGCAACATCGCTAGAAAGATGCCCCTGGTTATAGTCTACACTTGACCTAAATACGTCTCCTTTGTCATTTCTAGGAGAGAAAATTCAGGAGAAGCTAAAACTTACTACACAAAAGATGTAAAATCAGCCTCAGAGTTGTTCAAAAAGATTTTTCTGGAGCAACAACACTTTTGGTTTGGGTTTTTTTTTGGTAAATGAGACTGGTGAGGGTGAGGAACCTTGGTAAAATGTAAAGAACATCTACATGACGTAAATTAGTAATGTGGAAATGGTAACAGTCTACAGCAAAAACCTCTATTCTGAAGAGGGGGGCCTATGTATAGTAAGGACCAAATAAACATTTAAATTTCCTCTGTGAGAGCCCAGATCAGCCATTTCTCACCAAGTAACAAATCCAGCTCTCTTCACCTTCTCAACACGGCTCTTGTTACCCAACACAGTCGTCCCACCGCGGAGAACACAAGAGGGTTCCAACGTCTGCGGCCACACAGGCATCTCAGGAGAAAACGGATAGGAAAGCTAGGCTGGTTAAGAGTCAAGCATGATCAGGAGGATGTAGGTTCACCCTGTTCAACGGCTCGCTATTACAACACCTTCCAACAGAGTGAACAAAAGGGAAACGCTCTTGCAAGTGTTCGGCCTTTAAATGGTAAGGACAGTTCTTTGAAGACTCAGTAAGTTGTGGGCTGCAAAAGCAAACGGCCTCCTGCTGAGCCTGTGGGTTTCGAGTGGCACATTCTCATCCCGACTTGCTGATCCTTTTCAAGATGGAACTGCTGGACACAGCAGTGATGGATTAGCACGAGGGGAGAATCCGGCCCTCGGCCCTCGTTTCCGTGCATCTGTTAACACTTCCACCGTTGATGTCTTCATCGCGAGCTGACGTGGCCAATCGTATACATCGCCTCTCTGTGGGGAGCCTATTGACATTGCACCAAGTGGGAGGAACACTGCTCCCAAGTACGGGGCCCACCAATCACGACCAGCACAAGCACACAACAGGGGTAAAAGAGTGTGACGTATTCGCACACAGCTGCATCATGTAGAGGTGCAAATTTCAAGACTATACAAGGAAGAATACTGGAGTCTGACTGGCTGAGCACACTGGCTAATGAGTGGCCCCGCAAAATCATCAATAATCCTAATGGGTAAAAGACATCCGAGGTTCTAGTACTGCCTTGCTAATCCTTATAGAGGCTGTTAAAGTGATCATCATCATCATCATCATCTGTTTACACCAACCTAGTAAAGCTGAATACAAAACACCATGATGAATAAAATACACTGGTCAGCCACAACATTAACACCACCTGTGTGGTACTGTGCAGGTCCCCCTCCTGCTGCTGAAACAGCTCTGACTGTGGTGCACTGTGTGTTCTGACCCTCTTTCTACCAGAGGCAGCATCACTTTTTAAACCACAGAAGCTCTTCTGTGAGATAAGACCAGACAGGCTAGCCTTCACTCCCCACATGCATCATTGAGACTTGGGTTCCCACGACCTGGTCTGATTCACCAGTTGTCCTTCCTTGGGTCACTTTTGGTAGGTACCAACTACTGCACACCTGGATCACTCCACAAGAACTGCCGTTTTGGAGTTGATCTGTCTAAGTCCACCAGAAATCACAATAAGGCCCTTGACAATGTGGCTCAGATCCTTACGCTCGGCCATTTTTCCTGCTTCCAGCACGAGAACTTCAAGAACTGCCTGATAACTTGCGACTGAAAATATCCCACCGTCCAGACAGTTCCATTATAATGAAATAAGTAGATAATCAATGTTATTCACTGTACCGGTCAGTGGTGTTAATGTTATGGCTGGGTGATGTATACTATTTAAGACATTGGAAAAGTGAGAACTGACAATGATCGTTAGTAAAGCACTAATACTGTCTAATTACATGAATAACAATTTTGTCTTTAAAAGTTAAAGCAATGAAATATTCCGATCATTCAGGCCTCTAGCAAAATGTGTGTAAACAGCAGCAAGATGAGCGGAGTCTGTAAAATGGGACAGAATGTGCTGCTACCATTTGTTCGCGCAGCACCCACTCGAGTATGACTCATCATCCTTACATCACACATCCTTATAAATGGCGCAAGGGAATGAGGTGGGGGTGGTGTTAAACGTAGAAAAGATGCGTCCCCCATCACTGAGCAGTGAATGCCTTTCCAATAATCGCTCCGTTCAAAATAGAACATTTCATTAAGCCACTACTCGTTATTACACAAACGACACCACTTCCTCAATTTCAGCTTATAGAAACTGCTGCACACTTGAAAGCAAGTGTTCACTAATGAATCTGCCACTTCTGAATGCAGCTGCCATTGTGAGGCTTCAGCTGTTAGACTATGCAACTGGGGTGTAACAAAGAATCTGTATCGATGCATCAACCAGCACAGAGCAGGATCTGATGTATCGATGAGTCCTAGAACTCAATCACCGTTAATTTGACGTACTTTTAGTGTGTGCATTGTTCTGTACCGCTTTCGCTTACGATGACACTGGTGCATTTGATCTTTAATAAGATGATCCCATTATAATTTGTTTGCATATGTGAGATCATGAAAAATTTATCATTTTTCATATTGACACAGGCCCCAGTATCGAACCCAACCAACCAGATCACATTGCTGCAAATTTTAAGGCATCAAAAACCAATCGGATCGAACTGAATCGTGAGGAAACTCTCCAGGACAGTGATACTTTTCATAGGCCTTGCCACAAACACTCTCACATGATGATGAAAGCCTACTTGTGGTCCAAAGTTTAATCAAGATGCGTGACTTGCACGTGTAAAAATCCGCTCGCTGATAATGAAAGCATGTTAATGACGTGTTGCCGTATCAAGTGGCTCAGTTATATGAAGGAGGTGGAATGTCTTGCCGTCCGGATGGAGCTTTGGCCGCAGATGTTGTTCACATACTCTGTAAACACAAGGGGTCTAGGGAGCGATCAGCACTAAAATAGAAGCGGTCACGTGTGACTTTAGTTTAGGGAGAACCCTCATTTGAGCATAAAAATCTGTGATTCACACTAAGCGTGTTTGGGAAAGCAAAGACCTAGCATTAGACGTGCTGTCTTGGTTTCTGAGGGTATGGAAGGCCAGATCAGGTGAGACATGGAGGAATTACAGCCTTGTTCAAATAGAGGACATCACTCTCCCACTGTAGGGACCAAAGCAATATGGAGATGGGCTGATCAACTGCACATGGCTGCATCTGCTCATGGCCAAAACAGCAAGCAAAAAAAAAAAAAAAACAGTTGGACGTTGTGGCATTCGGAGTATCCTGCGGTTTCTTAAATATGAGAACCAAGGATGAACCACTAACAGAAAGGTCCAAGACCATAAACAAAATAATCTGAATAATCAATTTTTGATCAAATCAATACTTATATATTACAGTGGTTTATACTACCTACTGGTATAGGTGGGGTAAGTGGTAGTATAATGGTTATGGAGTTGCCCCTGAAGGTTGCGAAGGGGGGGGGGGGGGTGTAATAGAAAATGTTAACACTAAAGTGTGAGCTAGGCAGGTAACGTTATCTTCGAGAATATATCCCACCCCCCGAAATGGGCCGATGTAACAAAATAACTTCGTCAAATGTTCTTCACTTCATTGGTCAGTGGTGTTAATGTTATGGCTGACTGGTGTATGTTCAGCAGGATCATGACGAGTTGCCGACTGATGGCAGGACATGACTCCTATGTGTTTTTCGTTGTTGTTTGTTTATTATAGAAGAAGTTCTTCATATCCCTCATTAAACTGTTTATGCATTATAATCATTGCACTCTCAGATTTAAGTGCAGTGTTTATGTTGATACACTTCGGAAGTAGACCTAAGGCTTGCTCATTAGGGGCTTGGCCTTGGATTCTGTAAAGCTGTGGTTTTAAAAAGCACTATATAAACAAATAAAGTGGAAATGACTGCATCGATACACGTATTCATGATGCATTGCATTATTGCAATATTACATCAATATTTTGCAGACAGCCCAAATGACAGAACACCTTTATTTAAAAATACCTGTTTCATGGAGCCATAAGTAATAAGACTAATGTATGTGATCTATGTATAAACAAGCACATAACTTCACTGTCCAGCCAGCGCATACGTAAACATCCTCAAAGAAAACTCACATTCCGCACTTTAACCTCAGTTGTTGTTGCACTTCAGATCCAAAGTACTGGAGTTCGGAGCCAAAACTAAAATAGCCAGTCTGCTATTGCTTACAGCCTGCACCATAACATCTAACGGTCTATGCATCTAAAATAACTTTTACCATGTAACCTAACTGCAAACTGTCAGCCTCCAATTACGGAGACTGAAACTCAAACTAAATTACTGCAATTGTGCACAACCAAATTTGGCTTAAGGCCACAACAGAGACTCTTGTTAGACCTGTATAACGAAGCAGAGAGAACAAAGTGTTCTTAATCATCTAGCAGTGATCCAAATGTCATTAAGTAAGGAACTAGCAAGCCTCAACATCGAACAAACAGTCACCCTCTGGATTCTGTTGAACCCTAAATAAGTGGTTCTCAAACTGGTCCTTGGGGCTGAGGGCTGATGCCAATATTCAACATTTTGTATGCACATGTAAAGGGTAACTCAAATGTAAAAATGTAAATATGCACAATACTGCACTTAAAAATACATGTACAAGCTGTTGAGCTAAGCAGTAATTATTTCCTTTCCTCGAAGACAAACACAAATATTAAAGTAAATACAATTTATTATTAACGGTCATGCTTCTGTTTGTCACTGTATTCACCCAATTCCCAGAAGTCTCCTTGTGGAAGCCCTGCATTACATGTAGTTTCTGTCAAAGGGTTGGTTTAGGCTCCATCAGTCCTTCATTAGACAAAGTCAGATGCTGCTAATGGAGCTTCACACATCCCTGCAAAGGCTGCAGGTCTCTGGAAGTCTTGAACCAAACCAGTGCTTTTCTAACCAGCTCCGATCATTTCAACTACTGTTTACATACATTTTCATTTGTTCTAAGGGCAGATTTTGCACAGCGCTGTACAGCTGCATCAGCAGCAGAGAAAGGTTCATTTCTGTAGGGTTAACAATGCAGGAAAGTGAATAAAATGCATTTACACCAGCACAGTAACCCAGCATCACTAAAACACAGTCCTTCCCCAGTACAATGAACATGTGAAATATTTCAAATTTAAACATTTATCCCATACAAATAATCTCATATTATCTGTAAAAGGAACTTGATACCAATAGTCACCTGCTGTCTAAAACCGATGTAGAAACTGCTCTATTCATCACAAACTTTGATTTTAATGACTACAACTCACAAACGTTTCATATAGTGACCAAACAGGCAAATTTGATCTTTTCTGGGGAGTCCCAAAAAGATTCTAGAAAGGTCAAGAAAATTCTGGACAATTCTAGAAACATCTGGACAGTTCTCACAGGTCCAGAATATTCTGGAAGTCTGCTTAGGATTTGAAGTGAATGGAGAATGTTCTTGGAAACCGACATATTTCAAAATGTCATGGTCCTGAGCACAGAAGCAAAGTTTTTGTGGAACAACAGCGATGTTCTGTTGATTTTAGGCAGAAGGGAAAACACACTTTGTACCCAGGAACAAAAATAAAATGCAACTCTGTTACATATGTGTAATCAGTCTGTATGAGGTTCTCTTTGGCTGGATTTTTAGATATGTAGCACAGAACAAATTCATAACTGGTTTTCCAAATTCATAAGACATTGTTTCAGCGTGTAGTAGCTGTTGTTAGGAAGAATGTTTTCATTAATATTATTAAACCAAACCCAAATATCATCTGATCCCACCATACACCAAGTACTACATCACAACAGCATGTAAAAGCAGCCCTGCAGGACATTAGCGACTTCTCAAAAAGTGATTACCCACGACTGGCAGCTTCGCCATGTCGAGTGCCAACAAAGCCAGCAACGTTACGCAGAGGGGGAAGAGCTACACAAACAACATTAATCTCTGCTCTGCCTCTTAAGATTTTCCGACGCGCTCTAATGTGGCTAGTACACTGGCAAATGAGATTTGTGGAGCTCTACCACTTACATCACCCGCTCTATGACAGTACACCACCATCAGATTAGCAGCTATTTCTATCAGCAGGAGGGTTCTTCGGTCAGTTCCAAGATGTGCTGAACACTTCTAGGAAAAAGGTTTCTCAAGGAGCCTTTGCACTGCCACAAGTCCACTACCTCAAACTGGACTTTTCACTCTCTTGCTATAAAAGTGACCAATAAAGTTAAATATGAAGTGTGCTATTTTTAAAGGCTCGGTGCATAGGAGGGATATGCATGAGAATGTTCTGCATCTCAGGACACCATGTTAATATGGTAAATCACAGTAAATGTAGAGCATGTGAAGAAGCTAAACCGCAGACAGTAACTGAAGGAGTATAAACAGCACAGCTGGTTTTATCCATGGTACTTGTAGACTGAGGCATTAACTGTGCAGGTCACACTATGCATTTGGCATGCAACTAATTCAGATTTAGCCATGATGAGGGCAAGAGAACCAGAATCATAGTGACTCTCAAAAGGTCCAAACAAGGGTAAGTAATAACATATAGTAATATTTGTATTGCCTGAAATAGTAATAACGGATCAAACAGAAACAAACAGTTCAACTGAAATTCCGGCAAAATTCTACACAACTGAGTGTCATTCTGAGCATCTAGATGGTTCCCGGTTGTAGTTTTAGACCTGTGGTTCATATCATTCAGTCATTTTATTTACCATGACAACATATAAGGAGGACTAAGACTGGACCTTAAACAGCTGGGTGATCAATCAAATACAACGAATTTATGTTAACAGTGGGCAATCGGACAAAAATGTCACAATATTTATTATGAAACCACCAAAAAACAACAAAAAAAAGAGCCAGTGGATACAAATGATATTTGCTCAACATTTTTGCAGAACTGCTGAATGAATTTCTGAAGTGAATTAAACAGCATGCATTAGGCTATAGGACTTACTGGGTTTATGCATTTGGAAGGAAACGTAGTTGATCAAATAGAGTCAGTATCACAATATACTCCAACATACGGAGACATGACAATTTAGTTCTCATACAAAAAATAATAATAAAAAAATGGGTTTTAGGTGTGAGGCATTCAACCATTTCATGCAACAACCATTCTATTAAAAAGAACATTTTTTGACGGATTAAAGGCCCCTGAACAATTCGGACAGTGTAGCTTTCTCTACAATCATTTAAACTCAGAACAATCTGAATGTAGACCATGTAGAACCATGTAGACATCTTGGAAAATGAGGACGACCACCATTGGACCTTTAATATTCAGAGTATATCAGCACATGAGAACTAAGGCCGGGTGATCAATCAAATACACTCTATAACGGGGCTTAAATTACTGCACTGTGAGCAAATATTCACATTTTTAAACATTGCCGGTGCTTAAAGCCTGCGTGTGCAATTTCCTGCGTGTGCATGTCAAGGACTTGAATAAGAGCACAATGCAAGTTCAAAAACACATTGCACATTTTGGTTTGCACCACACTGGGGTGTAGATCACAAATGACATCACGATTCAACGCGATTTGGTTTGAAATGATTCAGTGTTCCGGTTCGATACTGGGGTCAACAAACGAACTATGATGAACATTTTATTATTAAAGGTCAAATACAGCAGTCTGGACAACAGCAAAAGCAACTTCTCAGTAACAAACGCTGCTCACAGTAAAATCAAATAAAGTGAATTGGGGAAGGAACACAGATCAGTGTCTATGCGTCAAATCAATAGATCAGATCATGTGCCATTTGGGTCGATGAATCGATACGGATTCATTCTTACACTACAAGTCTGCACAATCCATCAGTGGGAAAAAACAAAGCAAATATCGAAAACAGAAAAGACAAAACTGGAAAGCTGCGTAAACACTGGTGGTAAAAAAGAGCAAAGCTCAGTAAAATTAAGTTGAAGTTTCTGTGAAAAAAAGGGAGAAAAGTTGTTACAGAAAAACAAAATAAATAACCCTAAAATAAACTTGTGTTGTTTCTCCACTTACTGCTTGTATGGTTAGATGCAGCTGCCAGTTTTCCCAAGTACTGCCCTCTCGTTCCTCACCCGAGGATGCAGCAGCTCGCTGTATTCTACGGTCCAGCGTGGTTTGTTGACACTGGCTCTCTGCTTCGCAGCTGAGGACTTGGGAGGGGATTACTACACTCTGTGCGTCGCCGAGTGAATGAGTCTGGCTGGGTGTAATAGCTTAAAGGTGAGAGGCTTCCAAATTACAGTACAGTGTTTTTAATGCGGTTCTCCCCCCCCAAACACGGCAACGGCCACTCCAGCACGGGCGGTGCCTCACCGGACAATGACACCGTAAAGGCACTTGAGAGAACTTCTGGCTGTTTTGACAAAACAACAAGAGGGAGTGGCTTCGACAGAGGGAGGGGGAAAAACAATGGTGGGTCTGAGACGAAAGAGAGTGACCAAACGAAAGCACGAGACAGACAAGTAGAGCTAGGTGACCCCACTAAGCCTCTTTACTGCGGTGACTGTACTGTTTGCAGGCAGGAGTGGTAGATTAGAGGCCAGCAGGCACTTTAGATCTCCTCTCTGACTGCTAGCCATGCAGCATTACAGAGCTAAAATTAGACCTCCTGACAATCAAGTTTGGATCCGGGGGACAAAGTACAAATCAAGGGGACTAGTGAAGTGGGCATGAAAAGCGACAGCCAAGAGGGTGCCCGCCGAGTGGGCTGTTGGAGGACGTTTAGATTTTTACCATTTGTCAACGTCTGCTTTGGATTGTTCAGCCAAGAGGGAAACACGGGCCAACGCTGTTCCAAACCTTCAAAAGCACAGTCCAAATATTAGGATGTGTGTAGAAGATTGATTTCCACATTGGCTACAACAATTATAACGCACAAGCTCACAGCCATGACGAGGAAGTGTTAGTGTTGGCCCACAGAAGAACAATCCAGATGGGTCAAGCTGTTGTTCAGACCCTGCTGATCAGTTCTACCACAGTTCTTAAGACAGAAAAACACTACACAATTAGAAACAACCAATATCAACAAAGGAAGCACCAATCGAAAGTGGACCACAACAAAGCAATCAAAACTGGGTCAAACATCCTCAGCCACCATCAACACACATGCACAGCTTGTTATGAAACAGAAGACCCTAAACACTAGGGGTGTAACAATGAAAATATTCCTAAAAACACCTTGTGGCCCATCATGAACGCCAACCACTTCCTTGTAGTGTTCAGAACCACAGGCCCTTCAGGAAGATTTTGAAAAGTTGTACTTGTCCAGCAACAGCTAAGCAGTAGAACAAGGAACAATTACCAAACCTCAGCCCTCTTACCCAAGCCTAAACAGGTCACCACATCGAAGCCAGCGTTTCAGCATCGCTACTGTACACTGACTGTTTAAAGTAGAACGCCACAATGCACGACTCCTACATAACGACAGGGGTTTGATGTAAAATGCTCCATACTAGTGTAACCTACTGAGCCAGATCTGTTCACAGTGGTGGTGATAAGAAGCAGACACATGAAGAGTGTAATGCATCTAAAAGCTCCATCACACAAAGTAATCAGGGTGGAAACAGATACACAGACTGACGCCAGAGATACTGCTTCACAAGAAAAGGTTTTGGACTAAAAAGGGGTTTTCTATTCATGGACAAGTGGTACATGTAGGGAGTCATCAAGTAAAACAGCAGACATGACTTTTCTAGGCTCTCCTTTGTGGTACAATCATGAACAGAAACGCTCAGAAGACGCCTGTAGGTTCACTCGTACATTTCACATTGTAAACAAAGTGGGTATATTTGTATTTTAGACACAGAGAGGCCTCTAAACCACTATAAAAGACCTAAACAAATTCTAAAAAATGGCAATTAAGCAACAAAAAAAATTATTATATACACACACACACAATCTATAAGCAAATATATGCAAAAAATGTAAGAAAAATATAAACAAAATGCACCCAAAACACGATAGTGACACGTGAAACAATTTAACAAAAAAGAAATGCACCAGTTTATGTGAATTAACTAATTAAATAACAGCATAATGGGTTAATGGATTCCAGTGACCATCCAGTCAGCTACTTATGAAGTTCATGCACAGGAGCAGGTTGTTGACCACTGGCTGTTTACAAACAATAAACAAATAAAATCTGCACTCTCATCCAAATATTTAACCTAAACAAGTGAAGCGCTGACAGCAGACTTTTCCAGGACAAATCTTTGCTCATCACTCACTGAGGAGAACATAATGTAATAAACAGGCTGCAAATCATGATGTACAATACGTCAACAAATGCTGATCCAGCATAAAGCACGCAATTTAAAAACAATACCGTGGTTTGAAAAGAGCCACACAACACACGCTATGCGTCACTCCCAGGGAGACAAGTCCTAAAACGATTTGGATGAGCTTAAGAAAACATTTTTTAGAGGGCTCTGTAAAATCAACTGTTCTTAATACAAGACGAATGCGGTAAAATTAGAGTCAGGAGTGTTCAACCAATGGGATGACAGTCAGGCATAAGTGGGCACCCCGCTGTATAAGTTTGTGGATGTGTATCATGGCACAAAACTTCTGATAACCTCAAAAAAAAAACACACCACTCTGTGTATAAACCTCTGTTTTTTCCCCTTTTTAGAAAAAGTTATACAGTTATTTTATTTAATCCATGTAGTACACACCAATCAGCCATAACATTAACACCACTGACAGGTAAAGTGAATAACCCTGACTGTGTAGTTATGATGATACAACGGCACCTGCCAGGGGGGTGGGATCTATACAGGAGCAAGGGAACAGTCAGTTCTTGAAGCTGGTGTGCTGGAAGCAGAAAAGATGGGCAAGCATGAGGATCAGAGCCACTTTGAAACAGGCCTTATTGTGGTGTCTACAGTCAGAGCATCTCCAAAATGGCAATTCTTGCGGAGTGTTCCAGATGTGCAGTAGTGATCCAAAGAACAACTGGTGTCAGATCAGACAGGGCACCACAGTCAAAGCTGTTTCAGCAGCATGAGGGGGTCCTACTCAATATTAGGCAGGTGGTGTTAATGTTATGCCTGATCGGTGTAGAACTGCTCCGGAACAACCCGCAACTCTACTGTAGACTCCGCTGATGGCTAACCAAGCTCCTGCTTCAAGACACGTTCAGGGACAACTAGCTGGTACAGGAGCAGTAGGAAAAAGAGGGGGTGGTGGTGCTGACACCAGGGAGAGGACGAGCATTCCTTGCATGCTAGTCACGCTGCCAATGTTCAAGGCTTCGCGAAGGTCTACATTTGACCTGTACGTCTTGGCTCGCAACAGAAGGCACACACAGCACGGATGTGGGGACGAGGATGACCACAGTTTAAACAAGTTCAGCGAGTTCAGAGCGTTTACCTACATGCACGCTTTAAGAACGTGTCTAACGTGGTAGGTAGAGTTTAACAGAAGAAGGTGGAGTGAAGAACTTGACTGAATACTTGCAAAGAGCACAAAGTATTGACTAAGGCCCTGTCCACACGGACGTCCGAATCAAGCATTTTTCTGACATTTGTGGCGTCAGGTGAGTGTGGAGGCTTTCAGGGCTCGTGTTTGTCAACTGCGCATTCAGATGGCATCAAAACATCGCACACAGCTTTTTCTTGGCATCAATGTTTGCCAAAATCCTGATAAGCGTAAAGAAAACACCTTTATTGTGTATGCATGCTGTTAGTTTAGTGCTCTGGAGGACCGTATTTATCCTTTATTATGTCTAATAAAGACACTGATCCATATTTCACAAATACAGTGAGGGATGAAGCTCAAACCCCACAGGTTAAACACTCTGGACTGTCTGATTACTGAAATGAATGTCGCACGGAGAATGTTTATTTATACATGAGCTGAACGCCCATGTGGATTGGAGTGGATGTGAAAGCACACAACAGGAAACTACACAGATTTTCACTATAAATATAAAATTCTGCTTCGCAGATGACCGAAGTGTTAATATTAAGCGATATTAGAGAAATAACAGTAGCGGAGAGGTGCTTGTATGTTCATTTAGCTCAGTCAGCTTAGGCTTTACAAAGGCAAATAAAAATCAGCCATCAGACAATACGACTAAAGAAATCTAAAAACTCTTGTTCAGTGCATGTCAAACTGTGAGACTGCGCAACCTTGCTTTAGAATTATTACATCAATACACAACCAAAGCTACAGCAACACTTATCTACACTGCATCAATATTTCTGACAGAAAATCAATTTTGCCAAAGCCACATGCTTAGAGAGTAGTAACTCCACAAAGCTAATAATGACTTTCAGCTGCTACACAACTGAGGAACTTCAAGAAATGCATCTGACTCTAGCATCACACAAACACACCTAAAAAAGTTATTTTTATCTGGTTTAGGCCATTTACATCCATTGACGAGTCCAAAACGGTGGGTCTTGTTGAGTGTGCAGGTATGCAGTAGTTAGTACATAGCAAAAATGATCCAAAGAAAAGATAATGAGTGGTAGGGTCATGGACACCCAAGGCTCACTGATGCGTGAGGGGTGTAAAGGCTAGCCTGTCTGGTCCGATCCCAACACACAGATGTTTAGATTTGCCCAATATTTCAAACCAGTATAACATTTACTGCACCACAGAAGAGCATAATATTTAAGGAATGCTGAGCTAGTGCACTAAAATATCCAGATTAGGCCCTAAATATATAAAATAAATACACAAAAATATAATAACTGCATATGTTCTTAGTTAGGAAGATGTTTGTCAAATTGTTAACGCTGGCAGATTTAACAGGCTATGTTGGCTGCTCGTAGCAGGTCAAAACGTGTTTGCCCAATCTCTTATACCTAAAATAAATACAAAATGGCCATTGCTCCACAAAAATTTAGCTTCTGTGGTCAGGACAATGACATTTTGAAATGGATCCGTTTTCAAGAACATTCTCCATTCACTTTAAATGCGAAGTAGAAATCCAGAATACCTCAAGAACTGTCTAGAAGATTTTAGCATTGCTAGACCTTTCTGAGACTGCCCAGAAAAGATACAAATTCACCTGTTTTTCCACTATAAATATGGAACTCTTGTGGGTTGAGGTCATAAAATCAAAGTTGGTGATGAATAGAGCCGCTTTTATATAGGATTCAGACACAAGCAGTTGAAATGTATCACTTTGAAGCCAGAATTACAAACTGTGTAACACTAATTTGTTCAGACTTAAAGAGAAGCTTATACATATGTCTGCACTAAATCCTTAAGAGAATATAGAGGATTCCCGTATGGACACACTGAATCGAGGAGTTGAATTATAACTGCTGCGCCTCCATTCATTATCCCGATCCATTTCAGCAGTGACATTAGCGACCTAAACAAAGTTTAAGTGAGTCAGCATGTCTGCTGTACAAAAGGCAGCTAATTAACTAACGGTGCCTAATTACCCAACACATTAGCCAGATCGTGTTCCATGAGCAAGTTAAAATGTGATAACTGAAGCGACAGCGTAAGATTCTACTCCTCACAAGTGTCGAATGACCATACACAGGGCTGGTTAAAAGGTCAATAGGCCAATTGCACTGACAGAAGACAATGACATTCTAAGTTTGTAGACGCCTCTTCATCCAAAACTGCCTCAGAAATCAAGAGGTTCAATATAGGGAGAGTGTCCACCTTTGGCTACAATAACAGCCTGTACTCTACTGTTCTAGAAAGGCTTTACACTAGATGCTGGAATATTGCCATGAGGATATGATTGCATTCAGTCTCAAGAGCATTAGGGAAGTAAAAAAAAAGATAATAGCACAAGAAAACATTTCAATCCACATCAAATCTACTCATAAAAATAAGTCTTTATCCTCAATCCATAACTCATTTTGACTGGACTTATTTATTCCTAAAACAACAGCAAATAATGCCAGAAATCTTGCCTTGACAAAATGAAGACTCACAGAAAGGAAAAGGTGGAATTTATTTAGTTTAAATGGACTACATTTTTTTTTAAAACAATCTGAGGCACAGAGCGCACGATACACAGCGAGAGGTGGGCAATGTGGCAAAAACATCCCAATACTTTAAGACACTCTCGGGGTAGATGGTGAGCACCACAATATTGTGGACTGCTGGATATTTCAGGGAAAAATTACAGTCCCTTAATGAGGAAAGCTGCACTTAAAGCATACTGGGGCACAAATTATCACATCAACAATATATACCATCACACTGTCCTAAATACAGGTAACAGCCACATCACAAACAATGTATAAAGCATAAAAATAGCAATAAATAATAAAGCTCAAAAATAAAAACAATCTTCTTGGCAAACAGACACAGCCTTATTTTATAGGCATTTTATGATGAATAAGTGCAATGTAAATACATTTGCAAAAAATGATCAAGACCGTACAACAACATTAGACTGCGCCAATATGCTGGTCTATCAGTAGAGAGGAGGGCTGCTTGATTATGACAAAAATCAGAATGATGAATATTTTGGCATATACGAAGATCCAGATTATTTATAATAATTACTCATTGACTTAAAAAGACAATTAAAAAAAGAAGTAAATGTGTGATTTTTTTCCCCTAAGATTGAATATAGAAACTGGTGGAACTCAGGTGTAACAAGACAGGCACAAGTACATGACTGCAAAACAGGACACGGCTTAATAGTCTTTTTATGTCGACTGTCTTTCTTTTATAATCGCTGGAAGCCAAAAAAGACAATTGGAAAAAAGTTCTGATTAACTGCAGGACCCTAGAAGGGATATCAGTGAGATCACAAGAACGTCAGTATCTGCTTTTTGAAATGACCAACACCACACAGATGCTTAGACTTGACCAATTTTTCCAACCACTACTACATATTTACTGTAGCACAGTAGAGCAGAATATATAAGAAATGTTGAGCTAATTCACTGGAATATCTGGATTATATCCACAAAACAAATACAACAAAAAAAAACTGCACACTCATCAAATGTCTATATCATATTTAATATAGCATTGTACAGCTGTCTAAAGTAATTACTCCAGGCTTGCAAGACGTACAAATTAAAAATGTGTAATGATATCAGACGCATATTAGTCTTAAAATATATGTGCTTGAAAAAATTAAATCATCATGGGATAGATCTGCAGATTTTTCTTGCATCCAGCACATCAACTTCAAGAACTGACTGTCCACTGTTGCTGCCTAGTATTTCCCGCCCCCTGACAGGAGCCACAGTAATGAAATAACTAGAGTCAATGTTATTCGCTTTACCTGTCAGTGGTGTTAATGTTACGGCTGATTGATGTATGTACTGAAGAGTTTAAAAATTTTTTTAAAAAATTTTAAAAAATCAGCCTGCAATTCCCATAATCAGTGAATACATATCGATCAAGATAAACAATATATTACACATTACTGCCTTTGGTTTTGGCCATTCATACGATTTCCCCCTAAAAACAAATCAGCTAAAATTTTCCACCATATAAACAATGTCACATTCAAGTGCCCTTGAGAGCCCACAGTACCAGCACAATGTCATACACATACCTGCTGAGTAAGAACAGAAGGTGCTGCAGCATCGAGGTGGTGAGAAACCATAAGAGTCCACATAGGGGGTTAAGAGAAATGGTGATCTTTACACTCAACATCCATCCATCCATCCATCCATCCATCCATGAAAACCTGAAGCCCACTACTGCTGTCAGTGTGATCCTACATCCCAAAAAGCCTTCTGACGCAAATCGCAGGCATGTTTGAGGCGTGTGGGACTCAGTGTGCAATTATTTCTCATTAAAGATCCACACCGAAGAGAGAGGACTGGGGATTATGCCTGAGATGAAGTCATTTTTCCTCGCGGTGAGCCTTACGCAATGACCCCTAACGTGTTCCTATGTGAGCGTGGAGCAGGACGGGCAGCGTTCATCCATATGACACTGGTCAGCAAGAAGAAAATATCCAGAAGACGCCTGCGTTTTGCAAAAACGTGATGATCATTTATTATTAGCTGTGCATCTCAGTGACGTTAGTGCAACACGAGGCACGTATGTGCTGTTTAACGTTAAGTCACGTGTCCAAACATTCGGACCTTTATTTCTATTTGCTCATTATTTTTCTTTTTTTTTTTTGGTGCGTCAAGCGACCTTGGGATTGTGAAAAGCTCAACATAAATAAATGCAAATTATTATTATCAGACGTAAAAAAAATGCTCGCTAAAGCAATCGCGACGGAAATAGCGAATAAAAGGAAAAATAAGCGCTGATTTCGGACTCTAATTTTCCCCTTCCACGTTTATAAAATGTTTACTGGTTCGGGCGACGCTGACCCTCGCGTCTCACTCGAATTTTCCGTTCCACCTTAAATGGCGCGGCTGCAACGGCATCTCCGTTTAAGGTGGAGCGAACAACCTTCAACCTCGCCATCAAAACATCACAGTCTGGCCAAAGGCAGAGCGGCGGGACTCTTCTGGAGGAACACAGCACTAGTTAGTGTAAAGCACAGTCGGTTAAACAGCTGGTTTAACTCGTAACGAGTTAACTAAAAAAGAGACGGACGTATAGGCCAGCGAACACCGTGAAATACCCTGCTATAAAAGCCATAATAGTGGCGAAATTGTACGTTAATCACCCAACTCCCCCAGCTCGGTCAGTTACAACATTCAACGACCACCATCCCCAAGTACGCTTAGCTTAGCCAACGTTGTTGACATTGCGCGACGCAGCCGGCTAACGTTAGCTGTGCGCGGCTTGGTAACACGGCTACTACGGTCACGTTTGGGCTTTTTATATATTCGAGAACATTAAGAAAAGTATGCCAACTTGCCATGAACAGAAAAAACAACATTTCAAGCTCAGACTCCAATAACGCGACGATAGAGCGCCGTGGCGGTGAGATTAGCTTCACCGGGCGAGCGAACAACCCAGCAAGTTACTTAGCTCGCTAGCTTCAACCACTGGGCTACGCTTTCTTTAACTTACCCGTTTCAGACAGCAGTGGAGATCGCTTCTTCAGTGACCCACTTGAAGTTGCCGGTCTCGACTTCGCCCCTTTTCCAGCACTTGGAGAAACCAGGTCCAAAATGAGCAGTGTTTCTTTTTCCACGGAGTCCAGCGAGGGGCTGCTAGTTAGCAAGTAGCGGTTGTCGGTTAGCTCGAGGGCTGCATTAGGTTTGTTATACCGGTTTCATTATAAGCCCATTTAAACACAGCGTGCCACTGAATCAGATAAGATATTAAGGAAGATATCTATACGTCACTTCAGCCGTAAAAGCGTCGGCCGGGTGAGCTAGAGCTCGCTAACGCAGCAAGGGTGTTTGCTATCTAAGCGGCTATCCCAACCCAGGCTGCGCGTTTCCGATGCAAGCGGTGCCAACGTGTTTCGGGCAGTAAGACTCATTTTATGCCCCAAAACACTGATTTGCAAAAACGTAAGGTGATCCTCTAACCGGCGAATAATTAAAATCGCTTTAGTAAAAGCGTTTGTCTATAATTCAGTCCCAAGATACGTGAAGCGATGTTGTTTTCCCCACAGCACAGATAGGCTCCAACTTTTCCAAATTATTTTTTCATGTTATGATCGCGTGCCACCGTCTCACGACCCGAACTGCCTTACAACATGAGTTAACTAACTAACCTTTAGCTTCCGCCGAGTCGCTCGAGAATAAAAACCCGGAGTCGAGCTCTGGGTGGTTTTGATGCTGGCGAGCGTTCAGAAATCCACTAAAATATCACAGTAAGAACTAAACCGTCTGCTTGGTGATGTTTAGCTGCATGCGTCGCCCCGTCAAATGTAACGTGTTCTGTTTCCCCTCCTGTGCTAAAACCCGCACCGACGTTAAACTCCGCTGCCGAGCCTGAAAACCAGCCCCAAACAACAGCAGTTTTCGCTGAAGCGCCCTAGCAGCACAGAGACGACAACAGTCTAGTGTATTACAGCCCGAGGTCGAGCAGCCGCGCTCCGTTCACCACCTTTCTCCAACTCTCCTCCTGTCAGAAGCCTCTGCTGTCCCCTGGCGCATTTCTCTACATTTACACACGTCACACAAAAACGAAAATTCAGTAACACAGAATTAAAACCATCATAAAATAATGTTGATTAAAAAATCGGGTTTAAAAGCCAGGAACCTTAATGTAGTAACTCCTCTACATTCATTATTCATATCCGCATAGGAAATGGGTATTAGAATGCCGCAATCTGATTGGCTATCAGAGTTTCGTGTTTTGATTGGCTATTGGCACCCTGCAGGTTGATTGGCTACCAATATCCTGTAATTTTATTGAATACCAGTTTTATGTAATCCGATTGGCTACTTATATGCCGCACTGTGATTGGTCACCAGTATTTGGCAGTCTGGTTGGTTATGAAAATTCCACGGTCTTGCCATAATATTATGTACCGTAGATGGTGTAGAGCTACATTCTTCTTATTCTGGTGTTGATAAATGTTCTTTTTGGACTGACCGACAGTCAGTTCTCTCATGAAGTTTGGCATGAAATGGTGAGCCACGACCCAACTTTGCTTGCAGTAGTAGATGCTCCTTCACTACCTAATCATAATTGCCTCACCTGTTTCCACCTGATAATGTGTCAAATCTGTTTAATTTAAACAATCTATAGCGTTTTGCCTTTTAGTCTGTGCCTATTCCAGCATTTGTAGAGTGTGTTGCACACATAAAATATTAGTATGCCAAAAGCTATAAATCTTTAAAACTTTTCCAGGAATGGGTTCTGGTTTTGGTTGTGGCTCCTATAGAATATAAAAAATAAAACCTTTAAAGGCTGCATACTTGATTGATCTAAACTTGTATAGATTTATTTAGCTACATATTTCAGTTATATGCTTATGATGGTGTTAAGACTGAAATCTCTAATCAGTTTTTTTATTGTGATGTTGACGAGTGTCGACGTGTCTTCAAGGAGAGGTCAGAATTACACTGTAAAGTATTTTTTTTACGTTTTTTTTTATTTAACAGAGAGAGAGAGAGATGTCTTATCTGGAGATTGGTCACCCCAAGAGATTTGGGATCCCACAGACAAAGACAGCAGAGGAAGCAGGCAGGGTCACAGGGCCTCAAAGCATTGAAGTCCCCTGAGCCTAGAACGAGTGAGTCTTAAACGACGGTCAGGCAAAGACTATATACCAAACCACAACACTGTGTGTGTGTGTTAAATCAAACCATTTCAGCCAGCTTTGTGCGTCAAAGGGCCTTTTAGGCACCGTACAGTCTGACCTTGATTGGTGATTAAATGCAGAAACGAAGAGAGTGTAATCTAAAATCATCTCAGTTTGTGAGGGGTCAAAGAGTCCTAAAGTTTAAAGGACCTTGGGCCTGAGTGTAGAATTCAGGTCAAATATAACAATTGTAAATGATGGATACAAGACCCCCCTTATGAACATGAAAAATGTGTAAATGGAATTTGGAATTTAGGTATGAAACAAAATCCCAGGGTTTTTTTTACAGTACAAGGTTCGCAGAAATATATATGTATTACCCTCGTCAAAAAATGAACTGTTCCCTAGTGTCAATACTATGGGAACTGTAATTTCCGACAGGTGGCGATAGGTGGCGATAGAGTGTCTGCTCATAACAGAAACCTTTCAAACAGAAGAAGAGAAAGACAACAATAACAACAGTTAGTGGCGGAGTCGCTTTATTGTGGCAACCGAAGCAGCTCCACAACAAACCATCACCTTACAGACTTATTCTGCCGCTGCGCACTTCAGAAAGCTCAATGTTTGCTAAAGTAAATAATGAATCTTGGGTGAGTGAGTTTTTTTTTCCTGCAGTGGCAGCGCGTCGACAGCGTTTCACTCTTTGCTCAATCAGCTGTTCAGCCTCACGGTATTAACTCGAACGCCCGTCTCGTGCTCTTCATTTAGGCGCCGAACGGGGAGATGTTTAGTTGTTATATCCGTGGGCTTAAATGTGGGGGATGTATCTGTACTACTACCACGGAGTAACGGGCTTAACGTCTTAAGTTTCTGAGCTAATATCGGTAACGATAACCTTAGCGCCGCCAGAACGATGCCGCTGAAGCTAATTTCAGACTCGTCAGCTCATTAACATCCATGACAATTAAACCTACATGTAGTACTAATAAGACGAATTAGTTATTATTAACAATTAATACTTTAATTATTAATATATTTGTTAGAATAATAATACATATATACTTAATTATACTAAATTATATTTTATTTATATATATATATATATATATATATATAAAATAGATTACATAAAAATAATAATACAAATATTATATATATATATATATATATATAATAGATTACATAATAAAAATAATAATACAAATATTATATAAATTAGCATATTGTGATAAAGTTCATTATTTTCTGTAATGTACTGATAAACATTAGACTTTCATATATTTTAGA